>JAKOGI010001766.1:0-105000 GCA_029747015.1 Carnegiea gigantea
TGCATTTCATATTCATTCCATGCGGCCTCTTTGGGCTCATAAAACATTCGTTTTCTTTAAAACATAAAAAATGGCAAAGGCCAATTGCTTTTCTTATCTTGGTAGGAAAATACTTCTGGCATAAGATCATTACAGGGTGCTGATTGGGTGAGAACTAAGCTCGACCCCATAGTGAGACCTAACGCTCACGCTAAAGCTCTTACTCCCGGGATGGCTACATATAACATATCGGACCATTATATTAGCCCTCGTCAGGGCCTCTAGGGTTTATCCGGACTTATCCCCTAGGTTAACATTACATCATATCATATTGTCCGCAGCACATTATCTTAGCCACTTAAAGCGTATCCGCCATAACGGCTAGTAATTTTCCGTTTCAAACAATAAAATCATTCAACGTATAATTCCCATCTCCCTTTTGTTAAAAACGTTTTAGGGATTCCTCCAAACACTATTTGAATAGCTAAAATAGGTCATAGCTCGTTACTAGATATGACTATTATTCATTTAAAACACATGAAAAGTCATTTGCTAAAACATCACCCTTCCACACGCATGTTACATTTTAGACATGCAAGAAAAAGGGAATACACATATCATATTTAAACACTTCGTAATCATTTCAACACAATGAGCCACATATGGCCTCGCAATCCACACGATTGCGGTAATTTCACAACCCGAACTCCCTCCTCACAAGCACCGTACCACAGGACCTCGAACGCTCATGATTCTTTCCTCAAACCATCCAACTACCAACTCGATTCATCGATTCATTAATCACAACATATTATCCTATTAGCTTATACAAAAAGGGGTGAAGTTTAGGTTCTTACCTGAGCACCCAGCACCATTCAGCGGTGCGCTACAACAAGCGTTCATATGGCCACATTTATTCATGAATCGACAACACTTATACAATAAATCAAACATAATTTGATTCTAAACATATACGATACATTTCGAAGCAACTTTCCTAAGCATGAATGTACAGGGAACAGAGGTTCGAGTGAAAACTAAATATATTTCAATAGCTTCGAATTTAATTCGTTTACATGCATTAGTTAGTTTAACTCGAGTCGAACCTAAACATGTTAATATAACTTCGAGATTGATTCGTTTAACATGTATTGGCTAAGCTACTTAATTCGGAGCCAGACACCCTTCGTTTACCTCGAAAATTAGCTCATTTGCATGCTTTGGTTAATTAATTCGAATTGAAGCTAAAGACATTAAAAGAACTTCGATTTTAATCCTTTTTCATATATTAGCTAAATAACTTAAGTAGAAGCTAAGCACGTTAATATAACTTCGATATTAATTTTTTTCATACATTAAGTCATTAACTTGAATCGATGCTAAAAATGTTAAACTAACTTCGAATTAACAATTCAAGCATGATTTACATTCATGGGTTCGAATCGATGCTAAACACGTTTAAATTACTTCGAATTAACAATTCAAGCATGATTTACATTCATGGGTTCGAATCAATGCTAAACATATCAAACTAACTTCGTTTCTAATTCCTTTTCAAACATAACTCATTGACTCGATTCGAAGCTAAATACGTTAAATTAACTTCGATTTTAATTCTTTTTCACATGTTAACTCATTAACTTGAATCAATGCTAAGCACGTTAATACAACTTCGAATTAACAGTTCACGCATGGTTTTCACTCATGGACTCGAATCAAGGCTAAATGCACATAATTTGCATCGATTTACAATTTCAGGCATAAATCAACCAAATGAATCGAACCTAAGCATGAACAGCTCATTTCTTGACATTTCTAACGAATTTAACAAACCCTAACTTAACATGCAACATCAATCTGCTGAAATTCGTTTGAAAATTAATATTAGATTAGGAGGCGAAGAACACCCACCTCGATACCACGCTAGAGACACGCAATTTAGCTTGAATTAAGGCCAAAATCGAACACCAAAAGCCAGATGCTCCTCTGCTCTTCGCGCGTGAATCGACTAGGCCAAACCCAAAAACCCAACTTGTGGCTTTTTGAGAAATTTAAGCATGGTTAAGGAGGATTCAAGGTGGGGATTCAATTTAAAGGAGTTGAGAAGTTCGAACTCACCATGCATGCATGATTTCGACCGCGTATCCGGCCGTCCTTGCGCCAGAATCGGCCCAGCCATGGCCGATTTTCGCTCAGCCTCGGCACAGGTTGGTCGCCGAGACCCAGGGGAGGCGGATTGGGGCTTGGAACCGGCGAGTATAGCGTGTGTGAGGTGAGGAGATGAGGGAGACGGTGGTGGCTTTTGGGCGGTGGTGGGACGCGTGGTGTGAGGGACCGTTCGTCCCTTTCTCTCGCCGGTGACGCGTGCTGGCCGGCGGCAGCGCTAGGTGGCCGGTCGCCGGTGAGAGAGAGAGAGAGTGAGAGAGAGAGATGCGTTAGAGAGAGAGAGAGAGCGTGCGGGGGTCGAGGTCCTGCCCGACTTCGGTCCCCCTCTCCCCCTTTTCAATCGTTTTCCCCTTTTTTTTGGTTGTTTTGGGTTAAACTAACAACATTCAACTAAAACCGCTAGTCCAATCTCAAATGTCTTGTTCTAAACTCAAATCGATACATAACCCTTCATCAATTATTCGAACCTAAATACGTCGAAGTTCGATTTAATAAGCCTCGAAACTAATTCTAAGGTTGAAAATCTAATCGTTTTCAGGAAACGACTAAATAAATCGAATAACGGCTAAATTGAATTATCGATATAATTTAAAAGCATAAATGGCACGAATTGACTTTGAAATCAATAGTAGCAATAATAATATCCTTTTTAATAAAAGTATAGCTCCCAAAAGCACATCGATTAATAATTTAACTCATACGGTTACTAAAAATACGATTTTAGAACGTAAAAGGACATTTAATTAGCTTAACGGAAAACGAAAATGCGGGGTGTTACACTCTTCCCCCCTTAAAAGAATTTCGTCCTCGAAATTCAATATCTAAGTTCAGTCTTTTCTAGAATGCACACACATAACTAGGATCGATGCGGTTGGTTTCCAAAAGGTCATTTTGAAGATATTACTTTTTAAATCAAAAGAAGATTGCCTCATGGTATCCAGTCTCCTCCTCGCCAATCTCTTCAAGCGTCTGCTCGCTCTATTTAGGCGCCGAGGGCAAATCGCATTGAAGACAGGCAAATGAGTTGGCGTGGAAAACCATATCGAGTTTGTTTTGAAAAAGAAACATAGATTTTCAATGATCTAGACTCAGTTCGCATGGCAAGCAATAATTCTATGCATATGCATCTATAAGTGGGCATCTAAAGGCATGACAATTGAGACAATGACATCTTAAGGTCATACACTAGCAGTCTTATTCTAAAACATGTATTCAAGTCACTTTCGGGATCACAATGATTAACATGGAGACTACTATAACATATTTAGAGTGATAGAAATGTCACATAGCACCTCATAGTATCATTTAAGCATAATGGAATTGCATAATATTAGCAATCCAATATTCTTAAGCTTAGGAGTCTCGGGGAGCATGAACGCGTCTAAAACATACATGGCAAGCAATTTACAAAAGGAAAACATATGCACCAACATTCCGATGTCTGTACATCAATCCTAGCTAACCTTTAGGCTTTTTCATTCGCGACAACTTATTCAGGACATGTCAGGTCCGTATGAAGGCAGTTAACTTAGGCAGGTTCATTCAAAGGCATAAGGATATTGAGTCGTTCCAAAGTCAAATCAATTGGTCAGGAAGCTATCACATCGCACCTAAGCAGTAAAAACATCATGTTACACCACATTGACAATGAAGGGACTCAGAGCAACACTTGAATTCACATTGACATCACGGAGGGGTTAATAACGGAGCACTGAAGGTCAAAAATCATGAATCAACATAAACTAGCGTATTATGTCGAGAAGAATAACTTTGAAATGGAATGCTAAGGCATAATGTAAGTCGATGGTTTTGATGGCGGGGAGACTTCCCGTAAAGTCTCTACTTGGAACCGATTGTCTCTTCAGTCATAGATTCATACAAATGAAGGGTTATCCTCATTTAATACATTAATGTTTGATTCATTGCAGGAATATGCAAGCACAGTCTTCTAAGGACGTCTCATCATGCTCTAGATATGTGTGTACATACATGTAACCCGAGAAATGATAGTGCTACTATGCCAAACGGTGTCGTATCTAGCTACAAGACAACTAGGTTGAGGGTAAGGCCAAACATGCTAAGCAAAGCATAGTAAGACAGCGTTGGTAGCATATATGATGGCTAGCAAAGCACTAACCAACGCTTCTCTATGAAACCTACCATGTACACATAGAATTCAGCATGTAAGACCTGATGCAGCTAACTTAGTCATACTATGCCAGGATACTTAGTTATAGCTTGTCAAGGATTGTTTTATACACATCCATTCATATCCCTTTAAGTCACGCATTCAAGTATGGTCGCAAGTACGCTGGCATGTCATATGGTCTAGGCAAAGAGGGTACAGGGCCAATAAATGCGAATGAAACCCCTATGGCCACAAGATCTTTTTGCTAGGCATATGAGTCTTTAGCCACTCAATCAAACATATGAAACATAGAACTTAGGCATATATACAATGAGTAACTCCGCTACCATTACGAATATCTTAACACATCATGCAATGATACATACAAGGGTAAGCATTCGAATGCGGAGGCCACAGTCGTGTAGTCATGTCATGAGGTATGTTCACAGTTAGCCACTTAATTATAATGCAAAAGGGCTAGTTGCTATGCTATAATTAGATAAGCACGGCTATATGAAGCAAACATTCACATAACTTGAATTATTTGGCCAACTCAGTGGCACATTCAACTAGAAATAATTTAAACACTTACCAAGTGGTTTATTTACTATACCTCTCACTCATGAAACACACGAATAACCATACATGCCATTTCATATAACAATATGGGCTTCCAAACGTTTATGAAAACATAGCATGTTGTCAAACACAATGGTTCACAATAATGTTGTACAAGAGTCACCTAAACGGGTATAAACGGCAGCAATCCTTATTAGCATTCTAGGGTCAAAGGTATGCCTTGGGCTTTACCAAAGTAACTAGAGACTATCCATTAATCAGATAACAAGGGGTAAGAACAGTGGCACTACTGGTCTTATGGGGTACATCAATCCTACAGGTGATCGTAGGAGTCCTTTTGCAGGTCGCTAGCCTTAGGGGGGGGTCGTCTACGATGTACAATTCCAAAGTCTGCTAGGTTCTTTCTCCCTGAACAAAAGGCTTTAACCTGCAAGGGCCTTAGGTTTTCGAAAGGAAATAGTCTAATTGCTTCTAGCTCTTTCTCTACCAACCTTGAATACGTCTGCTCACTCCATTATGGGGCCCAAGGAGCAAATCGTACCTTAGGGGCAAGAATATGCTTAGAGTTCAGACTTTCCAATCATTCAATTTCAAACCGTCAAGGAGTATAAGCAAATAAATAAAAAACCTTCGATTGGACTAATACTTAACTCATTCATGAGAAAACAAGTTACTAGGCTTACACCCTTAACAATTCGTTCGTTCACCCGCTTAGTGAGCTCACTCGAGCAGTACCTAGCTAGCTAAATACGCCAAGATTCACATTAAATGCACAAGTGTAAACCTAGTAGGCATATATCACATCATTATGAACGCGTTCCTATCGAACTATATGAATGCAAGACTCAGGTCGCGGCCTATGGTCGCAGGACCATGCTCTGATACCATCAATGTAACACCCCTAGCCCCTAGGCCAGAAGCGTTACACTTTCCTAACTTCTTACTTAATTCTTGGGACGAAATGGGCAGAGTTCCCCCTAAAAACTGACTATTTTCAGGCTAAAAGCCTTACGATAAGTCCCTGTAAATCAACGGAAGCGCAAACATTTGAAACATAGCTCAACGGCCACACGCCGGAGTTCATAACTCAACGAGCCACTCGCTCGGAGTACACCAACCAGATTGATTTATGAATAAATAAGAAATGGAAGATACAACTCAATGGTTAACAAAACCGGAGTATTAAGATTTACATCCCAAAATATAGCTAAATTAAATCAAGAAGACATCTAACTAACTTGATGGTTGGCTCAGGCGGCCATACAGAGCGACCTTTATACCATATGCATTACATGAACTAGAATAATCATTTACAGACATTTATAAACTAAGAGTACATTACATGACTTCATTAAACAAGTAAGAGCCCTTTAATGAGCACATACGACGCCTTGTAAGCAACGATAGGTTCCTTTTGGACTTATCTAACTCAACTTCTTCCCGTCAGAAAGAAAACCTGGGGAAAAGGGGAAAGAGTAATGGGATGAGCAACCACACGCTCAGTGAGTGTCCCCCAACCCCCTTAAAACCAAAACCGTTGCAAGCAATACTATCTTTACTAGTCACATATCACGTTTCCATACTTTACTATCATAATAGATATTCATAGAACCTTTATGGGAGGATCACTAAACATAAACTTCACTTCGACCACCCAATCATATTTCTAGGTTCCTCAACGACGGAGTTCTTTACTAGCAAGCAGTTAGGCATGTGAGTATCGAAGGCTAAGTATAAGGATCTTTTCTTTTCATAACATAACTTCCTAATACTCCATTTGAACTACACATGAACCCTCAATCATATGATGAGTATATAAGGTTATCCCTTTTCATAAACACACTTTTCTTGGTATTTCATTCATATAATATACATATCACACACATAAACACATATCAACGTTCATTCTTTTAGGAAGAGACGCTTTCATTCATAGAATTTTCAACGTGCTATAACTTTCTTTCTCATCTCATACACTTTTAAATCAGACAGATTTGCTATGGATAAGAATGATGCTACATAAGATTGGAATTCACGTTCAACCATACTTAAAAATCATTCATAATACATCCATTGAAAGCTTTCCTTTAATACACAGGCTAAGAATCCACATTCATCATATTTAAGAACATTTTCTTTAAATCTGCAATGAAACTTTCTTTGAACATTGAAAGCATTTCATAACCTTGAGGTTCTCAATCTTTTGAAAGAGTTTACATTTCGCATTCGTCGTAAAACGACCCTTGTATGCATTTCATATTCATTCCATGCGGCCTCTTTGGGCCCATAAAACATTCTTTTTCTTTAAAACATATAAAATGGCAAAGGCCAATTGCTTTTCTTATCTTGGTAGGAAAATACTTCTGGTATAAGATCATTACAGGGTGCTGATTGGGTGAGAACTATTCTCGACCCCATAGTGAGACCTAACGCTCACGCTTAAGCTCTTACTCCCGGGATGGCTACATATAACATATCGGACCATTACATTAGCCCTCGTCAGGGCCTCTAGGGTTTATCCGGACTTATCCCCTAGGTTAACATTACATCATATCATATTGTCTGCAGCACATTATCCTAGCCACTTAAAGCGTATCGGCCATAACGGCTAGTAATTTTCCATTTCAAATAATAAAATCATTCAACGTATAATTCTCATCTCCCTTTTGTTAAAAACGTTTTAGGGATTCCTCCAAACACTATTTGAATAGCTAAAATAGGTCATAGCTCGTTACTAGATACGGCTATTATTCATTTAAAACACATGAAAAGTCATTTGCTAAAACATCACCCTTCCACACGCATGTTACATTTTAGACATACAAGAAAAAAGGAATACACATATCACATTTAAACACTTCGTAATCATTTCAACACAATGAGCCACACATGGCCTCGCAATCCACACGATTGCGGTCAATTCACAACCCGAACTCCCTCCTCACAAGCACCGTACCACAGGACCTCGAACGCTCATGATTCTTTCCTCAAACCATCCAACTACCAACTCGATTCATCGATTCATTAATCACAACATATTATCCTATTAGCTTATAAAAATAAAGGGTGAAGTTTAGGTTCTTACCTGAGCATCCAGCACCATTCAGCGGTGCGCTACAACAAGCGTTCATATGGCCACATTTATTCATGAATCGACAACACTTTATTCAATAAATCAAACATAATTTGATTCTAAACATATACGATACATTTCGAAGCAACTTTCCTAAGCATGAATGTACAGAGAACAGAGGTTCGAGTGAAAACTAAACATATTTCAATAGCTTCGAATTTAATTCGTTTACATGCATTAGTTAGTTTAACTCGAGTCGAACCTAAACATGTTTATATAACTTCGAGATTAATTCGTTTAACATGTATTGGCTAAGCTACTTAATTCGGAGCCAGACACCCTTCGTTTACCTCGAAAATTAGCTCATTTGCATGCTTTGGTTAATTAATTCGAATGGAAGTTAAAGGCATTAAAAGAACTTTGATTTTAATCCTTTTTCATATATTAGTTAAATAACTTAAATAGAAGCTAAGCACGTTAATATAACTTTGATATTAATTCTTTTTCATACATTAACTCATTAACTTGAATCGATGCTAAACACGTTAAACTAATTTCGAATTAATATCTCAAGCATGATTTACATTCATGGATTCGAATCGATGCTAAACACGTTTAAATTACTTCGGATTAACAATTCAAGCATGATTTACATTCATGGGTTCGAATCAGTGCTAAACATATCAAACTAACTTCGTTTCTAATTCCTTTTCAAACAATAACTCATTGACTCGATTCGAAGCTAAATACGTTAAATTAACTTCAATTTTAATTCTTTTTCACATGTTAACTCATTAACTTGAATCGATGCTAAGCACGTTAATAGAACTTCGAATTAGCAGTTCACGCATGGTTTTCACTCATGGACTCGAATCAAGGCTAAATGCACATAATTCGCATCGATTTACAATTTCATGCATAAATCAACCAAATGAATCGAACCTAAGCATGAACAGCTCATTTCTTGACATTTCTAACGAATTTAACAAACCCTAACTTAACATGCAATATCAATCTGCTGAAATTCGTTTGAAAATTAATATTAGATTAGGAGGCGAAGAACACCCACCTCGATACCACGCTAGAGACACGCAATTTAGCTTGAATTGAGGCCAAAATCGAACACCAAAAGCCAGATGCTCCTCTGCTCTTCGCGCGTGAATCGACTAGCCCAAACCCAAAAACCCTAACTTGTGGCTTTTTGAGAAATTTAAGCATGGTTAAGGAGGATTCAAGGTGGGGATTCAATTTAAAGGAGTTGAGAAGTTCGAACTCACCGTGCATGCATGATTTCGACCGCGTATCCGGCCGTCCTTGCGCCAGAATCGGCCCAGCCATGGCCGATTTTCGCTCAGCCTCGGCACAGGTTGGTCGCCGGGAGCCAGGGGAGGCGGATTGGGGCTTGGAACCGGCGAGTATAGCGTGTGTGAGGTGAGGAGATGAGGGAGACGGTGGTGGATTTTGGGCGGTGGTGGACGCGTGGTGTGGGGGACCGTTCGCCCCTTTCTCTCGCCGGTGACGTGTGCTGGCCGGCGGCAGCGCCAGGTAGCCCGTCGCCGGAGAGAGAGAGAGAGAGAGAAAGTGAGAGAGATGGGCTAGAGAGAGAGAGCGTGCGGTGAGAAGGGGGGGTCGGGGTCTCCCGACTTCGTTCCCCCTTTTCTCCCTTTTCAATCTCTTTTTTTTTTTTTTTTTGTTTGTTTTGGGTTAAACTAACAACATTCAACTAAAACCGCTAGTCCAAACTCAAATGTCTTGTTCTAAACTCAAATCGATACATAACCCTTCATCAATTATTCGAACCCAAATACGTCGAAGTTCGATTTAATAAGCCTCGAAACTAATTCTAAGGTTGAAAACCTAATCGTTTTCAGGAAACGACTAAATAGATCGAATAACGGCTAAATTGAATTATCGATATAATTTAAAGACATAAATGGCACGAATTGACTTTGAAATCAATAGTAGCAATAATAATATCCTTTTTAATAAAAGTATAGCTCCCAAAAGCACATCGATTAATAATTTAACTCATACGGTTACTAAAAATACGATTTTAGAACGTAAAAAGGACATTTAATTAGCTTAACGGAAAACGAAAATGCGGGGTGTTACACAAATCAAACCACCAAACCCAAAAGTGGAAGACTTGTTGGTATGCCTTTGTGGGAATGAAACATATAAATCTGATATCCTTCTTTCTAATTGACGATATGGGACAAGGTCCCCTTACTATACATATTCACACATACAGATGATTGGGGCATTACATAAACATTCTATGCAGTTTACCAAGATCACCACCCTACTTTCGAGTATTTGAAAAAAGTAGAAATGTTGCTATCTCTCATAATGCAATTTTCACACCTATGACAACTATTCTTAGAGCCAAACGAAGGTAGCCAATTTAAAGATTTGATCCTTTCAATCAATCTACTTCTCCTTTAGCCATATTCAAATCTTCCATTCCAAGGTCAACCACTAGATGGAGCAAAGCTCAAGGTGGATTCATAAAATAAAATAAAAGCATTTTTTTTTTTAAATGAAGGTTAAGCATGTTAATCCATTGGAGCCCTATACATGGCAAACCAACAGGTCTTGTACATGTGAGAGGAGTGGACTTAGCCCACAGTACCTAAGCCTAAAGGCTTGGTTGATAACCCTGAGTATATCCACACCAGGAGAACTTCAAGTTATGGGATTTGATCTCATGACCTCTTGTTTGGAAGGCCACTACAATGCCACTTCTAAGCCATGCGATTTAATCTTATAAGCTCCTGTTTGGCAACCTTGTGCATTAGAATTGATTTTAATGGATCCAAATCTTCCAGTGGGGCACGTATTAGGGTTGTTATTCAAGGCTGGAAAGCAAATGCCCTAGCAACACACTTCAGATTCATGAAAGATGCATCTATTATAGTACATGATTGATTCCACAATCATGCGTAATGGAATAAAGTTACAATTGAAATGGGATTCAAACATACTGATGTTATAGGTGACAACAAAATAGCCATTAAAGCTATACGAGTTGAAATTAAGTTCTAATGTCAACATGACCCATTCTTGAAGATATCAAACTGGTTTTCTAGACCAAAGTCTAGTGGGGAATCAAGGACTCAAATCTAAAGTGACTTTTGTTAGCATATACATTGAAGAAGTCCAAATCCAAACAAAATTCACACTCTAATAATCATGCCTCTGTAGGCTGCGAAGGTTAGATTTACTAACCTTATCCCTAAATCACACAAATCATTATACCTATCATCATTAATGCCTACTGTTCCATAAGAAGGAAGGGTAATTTAGAAAAATGATTTTACTTTAACCTACTATAACTATATTGAAATGTTTGCCCGAAATTGACTATTTCAATTGTATAGAAATTGGACAGAATCTACAGGAAAGAAAAACTATAACCTAGGCCTAGGCTCAGGTAGCTAGAAAGACTGGTTGACACTTGCTGGCATCACACGTGGATCGGCTAGGTTTGACATTTGCCGTTTGGGCTTCTGGTGATGCATAGTCTTGACTATTGTATCATACTTAGGTTAGTAGACCTCTCAATTCGGATGGACGGATTATATACGGATCAGATATATATAGATTTGGGTAAAATACAAGTTGGGTGTATTTTGAATTAGGGTAAAGCGCCTTTTTAATGAATTATTTCCTTTTTTCTCAAAATCAAAAATTCGGCATATTTATTACTTAAAATTATCTGCATTTAATGAACAAGCTTTGTAATTGTAATTTTTTCAAAGAATATCAAAAATATCTAAACTTTTCAACATGATATATGAAATTCATGTGCAAGTAGACAATGAGTCACGTTTGGATGGGTTGATCCGTATATTAAAATATTAATAATTAGTTGGGTCATTCATGGGTCGACCCATCTAAAGCATGTTAACGAGTCGGAACGTTTCGATCCGTTAATAGCCCGTTTAATAATTTGATGTTTCGTTAATTAACCTAGCATTACCTAATCATACATGCTTTGTTATTACGTCGATCCTAATACGAACATAAGTTGGTCCATTGCCCAACATTGCATTAGATTTGAGACCAATTAGAAGGAATCTAAATGAAAGAATATTATATACGCGTAAGATATTATAATTATCTATTAATTATAAAATCAAAATTTTAAATTATTATAGAATAACCTTAGTTAAAATGCGTTGAGACATATTCATTTTACAAAGAATGCAATGATATGACTCGTACATTTTCAATACTTATCTAATTCTAAATTGTTTTTTTTAATATTAGAGTTGTTTCATAGCCAATTTCAAAAATTGTACCATTTATAAGTTGCATATAACGTTATTTTATGGGAAAAAAGGAGCCATTGTCTAATTTACAAAGGGATGTGGTAATTGTATAACGTCTTTCTAAACGATTTGTTATAATGAAAGATTATTATTGGTAAGAGGAAAAATTAAAGAAAATAAAAAGTACGTATATAATATTCGGGTCGAGCGGGAAGGTTCGGGTTCGGGTCGGGTTTGACCCAAAAATTTACGAGTTTTTTGGGTTCAGTTTATTTCGGGTTCGGGTCGACAAAATTGTGTTCAAAACCCAAAATTTTCAGCGGCTTTGGGTCGGATTTTCAGATCGAGTGAACTTTTGCTAGGTATATGGGTTAGGCTTATTTAGCTATTTAGGTCAGTCCTTTAAAAAGCTTTTGTTGTAAAGGCTTGGTGCTTTACATTATAACTTAAGTTTTTTTATTGTTGTGGATTTAAGTCCCCAGCAGAAAGGTGTTAGGCCATCCCTAATAGTAACTTTGGATGCTTTTTATGTTAATTAACAAATCATAATGAATGATAGAGAGAATAAAATAATGGAATTGGAGAGAGGAGAGAGGAGAGAGATAGAGAAGATGTTGTTAAGAGCATCTCACTTTGCATCTCAATTTGCATAAAATAATGGGATAGGAACTTTATTTTGGTTCCCTTAATTATTGTTATGCCTTATAATCACTATTTTACATTTAAATAATAGTTATAATTTATTTAATCCAACTAATTAAGTAATTTAATTATTATATAATATCAATAATAATAATTACTATTATTATTATTATTATGACAAACACAAATTATCATCATTATTATTGTCATTATTATTATTATTATTATTATTATTATTATTATTATTATTATTATTATCGTTATTGTTGTTATTATTATTATTATTATTATTATGATTATTATTATTATTATTATTATAATACAAAACATGGATTACAACCCATAAATATGTAATATAATTAAATGACAAATAATAGGTGAATAGGTTACACAAAAGGTATTACAAATTAGAAAAGTATCCTAAAGTAAATCTTACATTGTGGGAGAGAGATGCTATTTGATTTGATAGGATGACGTTTTGCTAAGGTGGCAAGAATAGTATCCCAAAAAGAGCATTCTGCATGGGGAATGGTCTTAGGCAGATCTGTACTTGTTGTAAAGGAAGCCCGGCTGACACTTGCTGACTATGATACCCGAGCTCTACATTTTGCCCAGTCGTACCCATGTCAGACACGATACTCTGCGGATAGGACATGAGATCCTTGTCGAATCCTTATCCAAACTCTAAAGCAGCAAGGGTAAAAATAATTAGGAAGATGTGGTCTTTTTCTTTTTAGATGTGATCTTTTTCTTTCTTCATTCAGTATTATTTTAATGGATCTTTAATGTTCAACCATTAGGTAAGTTGACAACCTTGTAGCTATTGAAATATTCTAAGAAGATTAATTTGAAATTGCAACTTCCATATGTAAAAATATGAATCCTCATATCTGTGTCTAAATTTTGGACAGTGTCCCCGTGTCCTAAAATTAAAGTTTTGACGAGTCGGACACTCGGATTCGTACCCGCGTCCACCGCATACCCGAGTCCATGTAACATAGCTTGCTCACAAAACACACTGATTAATTAGGCTTGACATTTTTCGTAGGCGCCTATGGTGATGTAAAGTTCTGACTTTTATATGATATTTTTTTTTTTTGTAAGAAAGGTAAGAATACAATCTAGTTAGCCCTTCTCTCAAGGGATCTCCCTAGATTATCCTTATAGAGGACATGAAGAAGGTCCCTATGCGGAACCTCGTTCCACACTATTGTGGAATGAAGTGACAAACCATACTTTGCTAGCCAGTCGGCTGCACAATTTCCTTGCCTAAAAATATGCGTGATAATAATTTTGTTACAACGTTGGATGTAAGTGTGAATATCTTGAATCAGTACTTGGATTTCCCATAGCACTTGTACGTGGCCCTGAACCGCTTGGATAAGGATTTTGTTGTCTCCCTCAATATGAATATTAGTGAAGCCCGCTTATAATGTTGCTCTAATACCATTTCTCATTGCTGTTGCTTCTGCTACCAAATCTGATGCCGCTCCCAGATAGAATGATGCTGCTTAAATAAATCTCCCTTCCTAATTATGAAGTATGAAACCTCCTACTGCTCCTTATAGCATTTTAGATCCATCAAAATTGATTTTAATGGATCCTCCTTGTGGTTTTCTCCATGCAACCCAAAGAGTCTTCTTGCGATTGCCACCCGGCTGGTTTGGGTTTGGTGTATGGATTGGATGTGTGAGTTTATGTCTAATACGCCATTTGGTGCTAGCTTTTTTGGCTCTTATTAATGTACTTTCTGGAATAGGTGCTTCATTTCGAAATACCATGTTGTTTCTTGCTTTCCATATACTCTAAAGTAGCGAAACTACTCTATCAATGTTAATTACAGGGGTTGCAGTCCTACCAGTTGATAACGTTTATAAAATGCTATTCTGTGTACTAGATAAAAAACTATAATCAATCCAGTTATGGGAGACTGTCAATCTCTAATACTCCTGTGTAGTTTGATAACAAAAAAAGAGATGATCTGCATCCTCCCTCTCAGTTTGGCAAAAAGGACACCGAGGGTCAAGATACATGCCTTGTTTACACAAATTGTCTTTGGTAGGTAGCGAAGTATGACAAAGTTGCCACAGAAAGATTTTTACTTTTGGCATGATGTCAAGTTTCCAAATCCAATTATACTCCCACACTAGAGGATTACCGAGATTTTCACCATGTGCGGCCCAAGTTGCTGACTTCATAGAGAACTCACCATTACCGGATAGTCCCCAACAAACTGAGTCCGCAATTGGATTGAATGGGATAGGGACTGCAAGAATTAGTTGTAGACAAACTTGGTCCAATAGTGGCTGAAGTGTGTCTATATTCCATTCTTTATTATCTTTGATGAAATTTGATACCTTAAGAGATGTATCAATAAGTGAGTGATTTGTAATATTAAGCATAATTGCTAAACTATCATTGGCACACCAGTTACCAAGCCAAAAATTAATACTTAGCCCATTACCAAGTTTCCAACGAATTTCTTTCCGAAATTGCTGTCGATTCTTGAGTATACATTTCCAGACCTATGAATCCGATTTCTTTGATTATGTGGAGAAAAAATTCTTGTCAATAGAATACTTCACTTGCATTTGTTCCACCCAGAGACTTTGCCCGTGAAACAATTTCTATGTTAATTTGCTAATAAAAGCACTATTAACTGCTTCCATTTTCCTCAGTCCAAGCCCTCCCTCCTTCTTTGGGCGACAGACCTTGTCCCAGGACACCATAGGTAGTCCTTTGTTGTCATTGGTTCTTTTCCAAAAAAAATCCCTGCTGATCTTATCAATTAGGCGATTAGTTTCTTTGGGCAATTGAAAACACTACATTATATGTGCAGGCATAGATTCAATATTTGCTTGGATTAGCGCTACTCTTCCTACTTTAGACACATATTTGGTTTTCCAATTTTGGAGTTTTCCAGCCGTTCTGTTTACTAATTCTGACAAGGTTTCTATTTTTGGTCGGCCTTTGAATACTAGGCAACCAAGGTAATTGCCAAGATTCTCTTGGTATGTGATATTAAAAATCGATGAGACGGATCTTTTATCATGTGCCATGGCATTCCTCGAGAAAGTTAGTGACGACTTATGGAAGTTAATGAGTTGTCCTGAACTTTGACAGAATTTATTCAGGATCGAGCTAAGTTGTTGACATGATTCAAGATTAGTTCTATAAAATAGAAGACTATCATCAGCAAAAAGTAAACATGGAATCTTGAAGGCTCTCAGAGAGAGCTTAACTCCAATTCCACATTTCTTGTTGCCCATTGCCTTTCGGAGAGCCCTTGTTAAAACCTCCATACAAATAATAAATAAATACGGGGAAAAGGGGTCCCCTTGTCTAATGCCTCGTGAAGATGAAAAGAAACCGCATACTTCATCATTGACGATAATGGAGTAAGGAACGGATGATATACAAGCTTTTATTAAGTCTATCCATTTGGGATCGAAGCCAAATAAATAAAGCGTCCTAAATAAAAAGTCTCATTCAACTCTATCATATGCCTTTTCCATATAAATTTTGAGTGCTACCCAGGCTTTTTTCCCTTTCATTTTATTGAATTTGTTCATGATTTCATGCGTGAGTAATATATTGTCATGGATGGATTGTTTCGGTACAAATGCACTTTGGATAGGATCAATGATTTTTTCAAGAATCGGGAGCATTCGATTAGCCATAATTTTGGAAATAATCTTGTAAATAGTGTTGCAAAGGCTAATTGGTCGAAAATGGCTAGTCGTTGCTGGATTACTCACTTTTAGGATCAAGGCTGTTCGCGTATGATCAATTTGCTTGAGGGACTTTCCTTCCTCAAAAAAGGATCTCACCGCAGTGCAAACATCTATGTTAACGATATGCCAATAATCTTAAAAGAAAGCTGCACCAAAGCCATCAGACCCTGGAGCTTTGAATTTATCCATTTGGAATACAGCTTCTTTGATTTTGAAATCTTGGATGGACTGCAGTAGTGTGTCATTATCCTCTGCGAACACTAAATTAAGCATTTCCATATCAATATTGGTTGAGCTTACTTGAGCTGATTTAAATCTAGCAGTAAAATTATTAATAAACATTTGTTCAATTTGGACAGGCTCCTCAACCCACACTCCTGATCTGTCCTTCAATTTCACAATTTTACTTCTTGTTTTTCTTGTTTTCATGGTCTGATGGAAAAAATGAGAATTTCTATCCCCGTTGACAAGCCATTCTTTTCTTGCCATTTCCCCCCAATATTTTTGGTTGAAAAGATGCATCTTTTCTCTTTGTGTAATTAGTCTGTAGTGCCAATTGTTCAACCTAGCACTATTTGGACTTTGTATTAGTCTTTCCTCAACATGGAAGAGCTTATCTGCATTTCTTTCTAATTTGTTCTTAAAGTTTCAAAAAGTAGCCTTGCTCCAGGACTTGAGGTCTGGTTTGGCCTTCTTTAATCGTTGTGTTAATCTATACATTGGAGTTCCTCGAACTCCCATTCTCCAATTTTTCTTGACTAAAATATGTGCATCTTGATATTGAGCCCAGGAATGCTGGTACCTAAAATTAGTACCTCTCCGAGGCTGGTGTACTGGAGCAGTATCTAAATAGACAAAGGCATGATCAGAGCATGTGAATGATCCATTAGTAACTAAGTAATCTGGAAATAATTGCGTACAATCTTCCCGAAATATTACTCTATCCAATTTTTCATAAATAAGTTGTCCTCTTAAGAATTTTTTCCAAGTGAAAATTCTTCCTTAAACACTCGCATCAGCACTTCTGGTACTTGTCAGGAAATCATTAAATCGATGTGTTTTCTGTACTGTTAGAGGGGTTTCTTGCAATTTTTCTGATGGGTGAAGCATTTTATTAAAGTCACCCATTATACACCATGGTAAGTTGACAGACTCATTTAACTGTTTGAGGTGCTGCCAAAAAACGTCTTTGTCACGCTCCTAGGTCGGGGCATAAACTGCCGTTAATAGACATTGCTTATTATTAACACTATCTGTTGCACCTATATTTGACCTTATTTTATCCCTTATTTCATCCACTTTCCTCATGGTTTTCATGCCGAATCTAGATGAGAAAGGGTCAAATTCACTTCCTTTGATTCAATTGTGCTTATAATGTGTTTTGTATTACTTTCAGGAGAAATTCTTGGGTTTTCATAGAAAGGAAGACCTTAGGAGCAGCTTGAAGGATGCATAAAGGTCCAATGAAGCCCTAAGAGCACAAGTGAGAGCTGCAGGAAGCACACGGTCGTGTTGCAGGACCAGAAGATGCGCACGGGCTGGTGCACAGCCGTGTGTCCTGCCAGTGCGTGGGTGCACGGCCGTGCACCCTCGAAGCACGACCGTGCGTCCTACCTACCGTCGCGATTTAATCGGTTTCCAGCCTTTATAAAGGGACTTTTTCTTTCTTTTTGAGGGGGGTCTTTTTGCTGGGTTCTTGAGAGGATCAATTAGGGTTTATCCTAGCCTCCACAAACCCCTTTGGGGGGAGATTAGATTAGGTTAGTCCTTGTATACATTGTAGAAGATTTTGGGTTCGCAATTGAAGACTAAGTTCTTCCTCTCCTTTTCTCTTTAATTTCATGCTTTTTAATTTATATTTGCTAGTTCAATAGATTGTTGTTTTGCTTTGGTTTCAATGTTTGTTTGTGAATTAAAGATCTTATCTTTGGTTGTGATTTGTTCTTGAGGTGGCCAATTGATTCTTGTTTAGGCCTTGACCTAACTTGTTTATGCCTAGAATTTAGAATTTTCTTTCATACCCACCAAGTGTTCGATGAAATGCTTAAAAGAGCTTTCATTCATATTTTGGGGTAATTGACTTATGTTGAGAGGTGAGGTCGATTGTCTAGTGTAGGTAGAGAGAATAGTTGGGATTGGGACATGAAAATAGCCTCGTCGCTAGTTAGGTCAAGGGTTGTCAATCTTGTAGTTTAGTTGAACTAATCCTATGAAAATAGAAGGTTAGAATAATTAGACTAGCTCATGACCCTTGAGAAAGGGCTTGGGTGGTTTTAATGATGCAACTGACCATCTCTGAATACTAGCGTAACTTGGAAAGGTTTGGACTTGACTTGATTACTTGATTTATCTTAGGTCTAATCATAGTCCTTTTGTTTTCACTTTAGTAGTTTAGTTCTATTTTCTATCCACTTCGATTTTGCCTAGCTCGAGATGCTTTAGTTAGTTCTGATAGTTGGAAACACAATTCCCTGCGGACGACACCCCAAGTACTCAACGATACACCTTGCACTTGGGGTTTATAAATATTAAAACTTTGTTTTCTCCCTGACAAGTTTTTCGCGCCGTTATCGGGGAGTTGGCTTTTTTCAATATTGGGCTTTACTTGAGCATTTAAGACTAGACTTTTTAGAAAATTCAAAAAAAAGGAAACAAATTTAAAAAATCAAAATTTTCAAAAAATTCAAGATGGCTATTTTCGATTTACCTCAGTTTGAGCATGAACTTTTTTGGCACTACTTGTCTAGGTTGAATGATTATCATGCTCAATATGTACTTTTTGAGTATGAAAAATGAAAAATATGCGATGCTGTGCTTGAGGGGATAACACTCGAGACTCGAGCCAACCTTGAGTCCATGTGTTATGGTGGTTTGCATTCTTTAGCTGTTGATGACATGTGGGATTTGTTTGAGTTTCTAGCTTGACATCAATGGCAATCTGATGATGCTAGAGACCCATATCATCACTACTCTTCTTACCCTTATGTGTTGTGCTCTTATTGTTCATCTTTTGACCACGATGTAAATTCTTGTCCTTATTATGATGTTTTCGACGAATGTTATGCTAGACTTGATGCCATGATAGGGACAATGAATGAGCAACATGAGCATTTTGTTAGTAGGATGAGGGAGTGTGGTTTATTGTATGAGACCGACCCTAGTCTACCTTGCCCTAGACTTGAGGCTCGTCTCTATAATGATTGTAAGTCTTCCCTTCCCCTGGAGTCTAATGTTGTTGATGATGCACCTTTGACTGACCTAGGGAAAGTGTTTGACCTTCCCTTGACCCCATTGACATTTGTTGCTCCATCCTTTTCTAGCATACCTATGGACGCTAGTGTTAATGATTCGATCTTACTTGCTTCTCCCTTTCCTTTAGCTCAGTGCATGGGGTTAGAGATGGGCGAGACTTCTCGGGGTGATGCTAGTTCTGTAGAGGATGTTTTACTTTCTTGGTTAGGAGGACTTACGTTGGTTGAGCCATATCTTGAGGATGCTCCTTTCAAGGAGTTATGTGATGATAGTTTAGCGGTTGGTGCCGCTCCTAGCATTACGCATATCGACCCAATTTGCACCGAGCCACTTGACTTGACCCCCATTTTGTCTCCCTTACTTCCCACCACGCCCTCTCACTTGCATGCATTCCATGAATCCCTAGGTGACATTCGAGGGTATAATCCCTCCTTGGACCCTTATTGTGCATACGTAGATGACATGCCTAGGAAAATTGAGCGGACCACTTTCTTTGATTATTATTTCGATTTTTCTATGGCATTTGATAAGTTGAAGAGGGCACTGACTCTATTTGCTACATCTTTACTAGTGTTCTCTTACTTACGTCCCTTTGAGATGCATGCAAAGGCACACGATAAGCTCTTACGAGCTTTGACGGCATCCGAGCTGATAGCTCGAGTCTTGAGAGACAAGGAGTGACTGATGCTCCTTAAGCCACTGTGGCATAGTTTGGATACAATCAGTACCCGACCTGGTATAATTGTTCTCACTCTTCCCCTCCTTCTTTTTATTTTTTATTTTTTCTCTTTTTGTTTTTGTTTAATTATGGATATTAGGATTGTACTTTTGTGGTTATCATTTTGAGGAGAAATTTGGGATGTTGTCGAGCTATTGTTGCTTATGACCACCGTTTTTGTGTTTTTGTGGATATTTGTATGTTGTGATTGGTGGTGTTGATGGATTGATATATCTTTGTTTTTGGTGGTTAGTTTTGTATATATGTATGATCTTATTTTTGATTTGTTGAGTGTTTTTGGGAGAGTGTACTAGCTTGTATATGTGTGCAAGCTTCCTGTTCTTGTGTGTGTTTATTTTGTTTTGTGTGTCTTGTGTGTGATTTTGTTTTCTTTGTTTTTGTGTGTTTTGTGGTTGGTGGTGACTCTCAGCTCCTAATGAGGACATTGTGAGATTAGGTGTGGGGGTGGGGTCATCTACCCTTTTATTCTTATTTTTGTGAAAATTTTTCATTTTTGTGTAAATTTTTCAATTTTTCTCTTTTTTTGTATAATTTTTCCTTTTTTTGGGATTCAGGGGAGTTTTGTACTATTTTGATCAGCCTTGATCTCCGGTACCTTGGCTATTAGCTCGTATATAAATATAATGTGCATGACAGATATTCATCCCAAGTATGCCATTTTAGGCCTCAGTTCTAACCCCAACAGTCCATTGTAATTTTGTAATCCACTTTTGATTATGTATTATTATTATTATCTTACATTCTTAGTCTTCCATGATTAGCTCTCCCACTTGTCTACTACACAGTTACCTTTGTATGTGCTTGCACTCCTTTTCCAAAAACAAAAACAAAAACAAAAACAAACAAACTCATGCGCTACTGGGTGTATCCGTTTGAGGCGTGGCAAGAGTTTAGAATGACAAAGAAGAAGAAAAAGAAAAAAGGGGAGAAGAAAAGAGTTTGGAATGACAGGTACCCCTTTGAGGCATACACTATTGGGTGCTACCCTTTGAGGCAATACTGCTATTAGGGAAGCTTTCTTTCCATGCTAGCAAATCAATAAGGTAGCTTGTGTTAGTTAAGTGAGATTGAGTTTGATTTTGGTAAGTCAAAGTCTTAGGGTGATGATACACTTACACACCAGGCACCATGATGGATTCAATGTTCTCATGCATCGTGGGGTGACAAGCTGATGTCTGGATGCCATTCTTTGGGATGATGTGCCCTGAAATGCATATAATGCTTGTGTACAGACTGATACTTGAGTTACTAAGGGGTTTTGGTTGATCCGATTATGTACAGTTTACCCCGTTGTATATTTTGTATTTTGTCATTTTTATTTCTTAATTTTTGTTTCTCTTTCCTTTGTTTTCCTTTTTGAGATTTTGTGGGTATATCTTCTGCAAACCCTCACGAGACCTCACCCGCCCACTTGGGGGAACCAAGGGGTTTAAAAAGCTTGTTGCATATGCTAAATGTAACCGCGATTCCTGCAAAAGTGACTTAGGTTCCTACGTTATTTTTTCCTTTTGTTTTGCTCAAGAACGAGCAAAAGGTAGGTGTGGGGGTATTTGTTGCACCTATATTTGACCTCATTTTATCCCTTATTTCGTCCACTTTTCTCATGGTTTTCATGCCGAATCTAGATGAGAAAGGGTCAAATTCACTTCCCTTGATTCAATTGTGCTTATAATGTGTTTTGTCTTACTTTCAAGAGAAATTCTCGGGTTTTGATAGAAAGAAAGACCTTAGGAGCGATTTAAAGGATGCATAGAGGTCCAACGAAGCCCTAAGAGCACAAGTGAGAGCTGCAGGAAGCACACGGTCGTAGTGTAGGAGTGCATAACCGTGCTGCAGGACCAGAAGATGCGCATGGGCTGGTGCACAGCCGTGTGTCTTGCCAGTGCGTGGGTGCACGTCCGTGCGTCCTCGAAGCATGACCGTGTGTCCTACCTGCCGTTGCGATTTAAGCGGTTTTCAACCTTTATAAAGGGGCTTTTTCTTTCTTTTTGAGGGGGGCCTTTCTGCTGGGTTCTTGAGAGGATCAATTAGGGTTTATCCTAGCCTCCATAAACCCCTTTGGGGGAGATTAGATTAGGTTAGCCCTTGTATACATTGTAGAAGATTTTGGATTCGCAATTGAAGACTAAGTTCTTCCTCTCCTTTTCTCTTTAATTTCATGCTTTTTAATTTATATTTGCTAATTCAATATATTATTGTTTTGCTTTGGTTTCAATGTTTGTTTGTGAATTAAAGATCTCATCTTTGGTTGTGATTTGTTTTTGAGATGGCCAATTGATTCTTGTTTAGGCCTTGACGTAACTTGTTTATACCTAGAATTTAGAGTTTTCTTTCACGGCCACCAAGTGTTCGATGAAATACTTGAAAGAGCTTTCATCCATATTTTGGGGCAATTGACTTACGCTGAGATGTGAGGCTGATTGTCTAGTGTAGGTAGAGAGAATAGTTGGGATTGGGACATGAAAATAGTCTCGTCGCTAGCTAGGTCAAGGGTTGTCAATCTTGTAGTTTAGTTGAACTAATCCCATGAAAATAGGAGGTTAGAACAATTAGACTAGCTCATGACCCTTGAGAAAGGGCTTAGGTGTTTTTAATGATGCAACCAACCATCTCTGAATACTAGCGTAACTTGGGAAGGTTTGGACTTGACTTGATTACTTGGTTTATCTTAGATCTAATCATAGTCCTTTTGTTTTCGCTTTAGTAGTTTAGTTCTATTTTCTATCCACTTCAATTTTGCCTAGCTCGAGATGCTTTAGTTAGTTCTGGTAGTTGAAAACACAACTCTCTGCGGACGACACCCCAAGTACTCAACGATACACCTTGCACTTAGGGTTTATAAATATTAAAACTCTATTTTTTCCCTAACAAAAACGTCTTTATCACGCTCCTGGGCGGGGGCATAAACTGTCGTTAATAGACATTGCTTATTATTAACACTATCCTTTATGAGACAGTGGACAACTCGACTTTCTTTTGCAAGGATAGATACCTCAACATTAATTGGGTTCCATAGACCCCAAATCCTACCGCAATGATTATCTGTGGGAATCATGTCATATTGAGAGAACCCTAAGTTTCTTATTATCAATCCCGCATGTTGGTCATTAACCATAGTTTGAAGAAGTATAAGAATATCCGGCTTAATAGTACGGTTAATAAATCCTATTTCAAGTCGTAATTGAGATTTTTTGGCTCCTTGGACATTCCAGCAAACTATCTTCATACCGCAAAATAGAAATAGGCGCTTTGTTTCCAATATTATTCTATTGATCCAAAGGATCGATTATATGTTAACTGCTCTTTGCACACCAAATCGACTAGCTTCAGTTGTCTTGATGCCAGTCTTGGACCATCACAAAAATGACTTATGCTGTTGTATACAGTTTCAATGATAATGTTCTGGGACCATAATCGGTCATTCTGAAGCCTTAAAAGGCTGGGCCGTGGGAAACTTTTATAAAGTGTTTCCACATTCCCCCATCATAGATACTTAATAAATTCAAGCAAAAAGTGCCAATAACATAAATCATTACATCCAAGATTGGTGCATTTCTGAACCAAAAAATTACAACTAAACTGAATAATAACCACCAAAGTATTCTTATGAACATAATCAAAGGGATTCCATATACAAACCAATCGATAGGGACAAAATAAAGACACAAATAATCCAAATGGATTGTTTAGTGGACTGGCCTTGGGCCATAAGGAAGGATCCTTATGTCCTCTCACCATAAACAGACTTAAACCATATACTGAACATAACTCCTGCTTATAAAACCAAATGATCAAACAAAGACTACTAGTAAAGTTCATCTCAAATGCAAAGTTGGACAGGGTCATGGTACCCAATTTCATCGAACCAGTGACTACAATGAAGTATGTAGCGAAACTGTAACCATGAGAGATACAACTAAAAAAGCTAGAATACACTATAGCCTTCATATAAAGACAGAGTCTTGTACATAAAAGATTATGCGAGATACACGACGCAATTCCTAACTCCACTCGGCACCACTGACCAAATGCAAACAAGGACGGGAAGAGGGATGAGTGGGATACAAAGCCAAACCAAGCCCACCACGAGCAACAACATAGCATACCAACCCACGAGCAATAGGACAAAATCATCCAGTAATTCAGATAAACATGCAACATTACAAGGGCACAAAAACATATAATCGTCCAATTAATCATAAAGAAATTCATAAGGATGGGAATGGGGCTAGGTAGTGCCAAAAGTAGACTGGAATCCATACCTTAGAGTATAGTCCGAATCAAGATTTGAAGGAACACCAAGACACTTACCTGATGCAGTCGCTGAAGGAGAGGGGAAGAAAGAGCATATCTTACCATCTGCAGACAGGGAAACCATAGACACGAACAAGACACAATCAAGGAAACCAGACAGACCATAATTAGCATCGACACTCACTGGAAGAGCTGTAAATCGCGATCTTGAGAAGCACCATAGAGCTAATTTCATGGTGGGTCTGTGGTCGCTGGTCGCATGGGATGTGGACGGCGAACAATCAAGCGACGACAGGGGGGAGGGCTGGGGGGGGAACAGGGAACGCCAGGGAGGAAGAGCAGGGGTCAGGGGGCCGTTTCATGGCAAAGTGAGGGTTAGGGTTACAGGGGGGACGCGAGACTCTCTCTCTCTTGCTATTCTCTCTCTGGAGACTCTAGGTTGTGTAATTACACATACTCAGGCGACTTTTATATGATATTTGTGATGGCCTGTTGGGCTCATTTGGCAGTGTAGGTGGTTCCTTTCAAAGGCTTTTGCTATAAATGTCTAGCGCTTTACATCATAACTTAGTGTTTCATTATTGTGCATTTGAGTTACTCGTAGAAAGGTGTGACCGTGTGAGGCGGAGTTGCATTTTTCATTGACAAAAGTGAAGCACAAGTTTGCGTCTGAGCCTTAACACCTTTTTGTTGCTTCACATTTCACCTCTTTTACTTTTTCTTTTTGCCTCACTGTTCGTTACTAATTTTATTTCAATTATCATATATGTTGATTCATCTTTTCTTCCTACTTATTTCTCTCTGACACCACCTCAATCTCTGACACCACTTATTAGGTCCAAAAATATCCACAGAAATAAATAGTTGCAACCTAGTAACTATACATCATTCACAAGTCAATAAGATGCGAAATTAAGTGCGGAAAATAATTAAATAGGACACCAAAAATATAATGTGAGAAACACTCCACTGTAGAGGGAAAAATCATATGGCAAACTAACAGAAAATTTTCTACTGTAGAATAATAACCAGTACAACAAGTAACCGTCTCAAATTATTTGCCCTAATTTTAAACTCCCAATAATTTAAAAACAATACAAAAATTACCTCTAACCTCAAATACAATAAAATGGCACCACCAATTAATCCTTCGCACCTTGAACAGCCGCCTAAAATTATAGTAATAGTACAAAACAAAACTCAAGCTCTTGTAGAACTCCCTGCTGGCACCCACGCAACACTCACCCCCTAACAATTTGTGTCTAGCTGTGAGTTAATTTTTGTGACAGTCATTTATCAAGCCAACACATGGCTTTAATTTATACTAGTCTAACCTTCCAAAAATGTGAAAAGGCCATCAAAGTCGGCGAAAGGACCTACTTAGCATATAAAAGCATTAAAGCTTTGGTCTCCAAGGAACAAAAAACCTAGACTTTCCTTTTTGTTCCGTATGCAACATGATCTGATGGTGAAAAACACGTGCTATTTCCTCTTTTTTTTTTTTTTCTTTTACTAATTGCAAATAATAGGCCTAGACTAAATTAGGTAGTTAACCTGATCCAACAAATCTCCCCTCTAACCTAAGGGAATAGACTGTCACTCCTCAATATATCACTTGGAACTCAACCCGACTGATCGAGAACACAAATCAAACCCACTAGTGGGAATGATTTTAGTCAACATGTCTGCAACATCCCTATCAAAGTGAATCTTATTTAACACCATCGATTTCTTCTCAGTAATAGACTACAACCAATGGTATCTCATATTAATGTGCTTTGTCCGGGAGCGATGTATGGAATTCTTACTCAAGTCTGTGGCAATCTGACTATTGCAAAACACCACATACTCCCTTTGTTTCAACCCCAAACTCCTGAAGAAATCGCTTCATCCACAACATCTCCCTCCCTGCTTTAGCAACAGCTATACATTCAGCTTCCATGGTAGATAAAGCCACACGATTCTGGAACCTAGATTGCTATGATGTAGCTCTCCCTACAAAAAAGTAAAGACATAGCCCAACGTGGATTTTGCTTCATCTAAACAACCTGCCATGTCAAACTCAGTATAACCATCCAGAACTAGAGCAGGCCCACTAAATTGCAAACAAAGTTTGGGTGTTCCCCTAGGGGCAGAGTTATGTGGGTGCAAGGGGTATCAATTGACACCCCAACTTTTTGTGAAAAAAATTTTAAATGTTGGAATTTTTGGGAAAAAAGAAAACATCTATATGTATTATTTAGCTTGCATATATGGCACGAAGTGTGTGTTGCCCAATTGGTGTGAGGCTTGCCTATTTGATGGAAACTTCTCGTGTTCACATCTCAATAATAGCAGTTTTGTGCATTTTTTTATTAGGATATATAATGTCAGTTATATATTTTCTAGTTTGGTTATATTGCAGCAAGTGTATAGTCCTTCCTTGAGTTGAGGTGCTTGGATCTTGCTTAGGTTGGATTGGTTGCATGTTCGAGCCTTTGTAACAACAATTGTGTGACTTTTTTTAAATTGTGACTCTTTTAAAATTAAGATACATAATATTTTTACTATTGTATTGACATTAACTTAGAAAGAGAATAGTATAAAAAACTTGATCTGCAGATGCAAAACAAAGGAAAATTTTTTTAAAAAAAAATTTATACTAGTTAAATTTGTGTCTAACAATTATGTTAATACTATTTTGGAAATAGTCAAATGGGAGTTAATTTTGATATTAACTTGTGAATAAAATCAAACTTGGGATTTTGAAGATGGAATTTGGTAAATTTGGGATCTCTTGTAGGTTTAATGCAACATTATGGTTATGTTGTGTCATAAAATATTTACGGAAGAAAATGCATTAAAAAATTAGAGTACAAATTAGACGAATATTGGTTGTATTATATGGTACAGTTCAACACCCCAGGATTTTTACCTTGGCTTCGCCACTGTGTTCCCCGTAAGTATCTCAAGATCCATTTAATAGCTTCCTAGTGAGTCTTTCTTGTGTTGGAAAGGAACCTACTCACAACAATAGTAGTATGAACAATATTTGGTCGGGTAGAGACCATAGCATATATGAGTGAATCGACTACAAATGCAAAAGGAATTTTAGACATCTCCAATTTCTCCTCCTTCAATTGTCGATAATCTCTCTTACTCAACTTGAAGTGACTGGCAAGTGGGGTATTAGTTAGATTGACATTTTTCATGTTGAAGTTTTCAAGTATCTTTTCAACATTTTTTTTTTTTTGTGTGACACCCATAGTTTCTTGTTCTTTCGATCATGGATAATGTCCATACCCAAAATTTTCTTTGTTGGACTCAAATCCTTTATGTCAAGATATTTGCGCAACTCCTCCTTCAATTCGCTAACGAAATTAGCTGCTTGTCCAGCAATCAGCATGTCATCATACATAAAGCAACAGGATAATGAAGTTACCACTAGAATTGATGAATGTACACACAATGATCTTCTTTTGTCCTCTTATGGAATTAGCTCATCATAAACGAGTCAAATTTTTTGTACCGTTGTGTAGGGGCCTATTTCAAACCATACAAACTCTTCTTTAACCTCTAAATCATATATTTCTTCCTTTTAACTTCAAAGCCCTCAGGTTGATACATGTAGATTTCCTCCTGTAAGTCTCCATGTAAGAATGCAGTTTTCACATCTTGTTCAAGCTCAAGATCTAAGCTAGTAGTCAATCCCAATATAACTCGAATTGAACTCATCTTCACTATAAGAGATAAGATTGCACTGAAGTCAATACCCTTTTTCTGACCGCACCCTCTTAGCACCACTTAAGCCTTATATTTCACAATCTAGTTTCCATCTTTCTTCAACTTGATCACCTACTTATTTCTAATTGTCCTTCTATCTTTTAGAAGTGCCCTAAGTCATAGGTGTCATTCTTCTTTAAAGAATCCTTCACTAATTGTCCTTGTGAGACTGCACCTCTTCGAAACTCTTCAGCTTCCCCTCATCAATTAGAAGAACATACTCAAAACTAGAATACTTGACAAGTGGGTGGTGATCTATTGAACTCCCCTTATTATAGGATCTGCAACAACTTCAATAGATTGCTCCCCCTGATCAAGACAACTAGTAAGAATGTCATTTACAATCAGCTCTATAGCATTTCCAAGTTATGTCTCTGACATAGCTCCCCTATCTGTGACACCTCTAGATGACATAGCTATTGTTGTTGCATCAGCCCCACTAGTAGAATACTGAGTAGGCTTCCTAGAGTGATTGATATTAGCTATGGTCTCATGCTCATGAAACACAACATCTATCTTCTTACTATTTTGCTCGTCTCTAGATCTTAAAATCTATAGCCAAACTCCTCATTACCATAGCCCATGAACATTCATGGATTGGCTTTGCTATCAAGTTTTGATATATATTCCTTTAGCACATGCACGAAGACCTTGCACCTAAAAACCCTTAAATGGTGTTAAGAACCATTTTTTCCAGTTCAAACGCGCGTTGGAATGTCAAATTACCATTGAACTGAGAGAGCTCAATTAATGATAGAAATTTTTGTACGAATAGTTTCACCCTAGAATGTCTTTGGTGACATGGACATTCTGAGTATTGATCTCACCTTCTTCACTATGGTCCTCTCCATCCTTTCTACAACTCAATTATGTTGGGTGCACTAGGTTCCGTCTTTCATGGCAAATACCATGCTTCCAGCAGTGCTCCTCAAAATCATCAAAGGTATACTCCCTACCATTGTCCATCTAGAGAGCCTTTAACGGGACATGGAAGTGCTGAAACATTTGGAGTACCTAGGCTTTTTCTTTCAACATATACACCCAAGTCTTACATTAAGCATCATTAATAAATGTGACCAAATATGTATCACCATGCAACAACTCCACCTCTATGGGACCACACACTTTGAAAGCATCAATTCTAACTTGTTTTTTTTTCTTCTTCTTTACGTGCTTATGAAAAGAAACTCTATGATGCTTACCAAATAGATAATAATCACGAGGGTTGAGATTTTTTCATTCAGATGAACAAATGAGGGTCGCCTTACCTACAATCTTTTAACCTTTTTCATTTATATGCCTACCTTTGGTGATAGAGGTTTAGTGGTCATCATCCTCAATAGCATTAATCTTCACACCACACACCTTCACGTGTCTTGTAAAGTGTGCAACAAATCTCATCTCTGGCAACATGTAAAGAACCCTTGGTGAGATTCCAAGTACCCTCACCAAGTTGATGCTTGTAACCTTCCTTGTTCAAAGAACACATCTAAAGCAAATTCAACCACAAGTCTGGAATATGTCTCGCATTCTTCAGAATAACTGTGTAGCCAACATTGGTATGAATATCTATATCATATATCTGAACGATATAAATAGCACTATTGTTACCCATTATTACACTACCAAAATTTCCAGCCATAAAAGAGCTGAAATACTTTCTCTTAGGAACACAGTGATACAAAGTAGCTCAATCAACAACGCACTGAGTAGCAAAATCAATAATATGGTTGCACTCTCCGGTTGCACAAACAAGTGTGACAACGTCATCATCTAAACACGCATGTGAGACAACTGCTATAGTGTTTTTGTTATCGACCTTCTTTTGATTCTAGTCGTCCTTTTTTTCCATATTTTTATGAGTTGTAGTAATTTTGTATGCCATGATTTTCTATAGTTTCAGCATGTAGCTCTCCCCTTACTCTGGGATATGTTATTACCTTTCCCTTTTCCTTTGGTCCTCTACTCTTACTTCAACCTCTCACTTTAGTGACAAGAGCTTGGTTGATATCAACTCCCATCTCCTTTGTACAAGCTTCTTCATTGAACAAACAATCTTTGACTGTACTCAAAGATAACTTATCCCCCTGGAGCTGAGTTAGTAGGAGTAACCACTATAGTTTCTCAACTGTCTAGAAAAGAACTCAAGAGAAATAATGGCTCCAACTCTTCACCCAAAGCAAGTTCCAAAGTAGACAACTAGTTAATAATAACAATATCTTGAAAATGACTCAAACGCTAAACAATAGTATGTCCCCCTTTCAATTTCAGGTTGACGAGTCTCTTAATCAGGAAATATTATTTTGGGCAGTCTTTCTTTAAAACAAACCTTCTAAGTTTTTCTACTCGTTATGGGCATTGGCCTCATTGGCTACGTGGTGAAAGACACTGATATCGACCCATTGTCTAATTATACCAACAGCCTTCCTATTTAATTTTTTCCACTCTTCAGCCCCTATCTTTTCAAGTTTCTTGCCTTTCCGTTCAATTGCGTCATATAGAACCTTGTAATGAAGTAAGCCCTCCATCGTTGGCTCCCAAATCAAATAATTAGTAGCAACTAGTTTAATCATCGAGGCACTACTTAAACTCTCCATAGTTCTCATAACTAATTATACCACCTTAAGCTCTAATACCATTTGTTGGGTCCAAAAAGATCGAGATGAACAATTCGTTGCAACTGACACTACAAGAAAATTTGGTTTTTGTGGCAACAAGATTTGCCACAATTTGTTGATATTTTGCTACAAAAAGTCTTTTGTGGCAACGTAGAAAATTGCAACAAAGTTGCCACAGATAGTCCGTTACAAAAGGCATTTATGGCAAATTTAATTTTGCTACGAATTATGTAGCTTTAGTGGCAAATTTTCAGTTGCTACAAATTGAAATTTGCTGCAAAAGCATATAATTTGTAGCAAGCTCCATTTGCCACTAAATCCATGTTTGCTATAAGAAGGTGATATTTGTAGCAAAATATAATTGCCACGAACTATATTTTGGCAGATATTTGAATACATTTTGTGGCAGTTCACTTTTGCTACTAAACTTATCTTAAAAAGTGGTAAACTTCGATTGCATTTGTTTTTTTGTTATTATATATTGTAATATTGTTTACCATTTGCAAATAATAATTGTTTGTGGACATTCTCATAAATACATACATGTAATAATAAATTAATTGAAATGAAATGCAATCGTACTTGAAATGAAATTGCATTAAATATATAATCATCATATGATGTTTGCTGCAATAGTAGCTAATAAAATTACGATAACCGTATATGCTCAGGTCATAATTCTAAAATGATACTTATTGTAAATATATGAAACTTATTGTACTCTAACTTATATGAACCTGTGCACTTGAGGAAGAACCTAGTCTTTCCTATAGAGCACGAAGACGAGCATCATAAGACTCATGAATCCCTTTTAGTTGTTCAGAAAGTCGCCTATTAACTTCAGCATCAATCCTATCTTGAATTGCGTCCTCGTTGATACCTTAGTTTTGACAACTCGTAAAAGCTAACACCCCTTGACCCATGCCTCTTTGATGATGTGATCCTTTCTTATGCTTGAGGACACGAGTAAAAGCCTCTTGGGGTGTAAGGTTATCAACCCCATACTTCTCAAGCTCTTTTTGGTGCACTACTTGGAGGTCTTCATATGCTTTCTCTGCATGCTCATCTGACCAATTCTGTCTTTCTTTTGTCTTTGAATTTTCCATAATCGCAAGTAGTACGGTTCTTCATCCTCTTCTGCTTCTGGCTGAGAGTCCTCAGGTAAGAGGTCATCCAATCCATCAATTGGTTTCTGCAACTGAAATCATTTAAAAAGACCTTATGTAAAGTGCAATTACATCCAACAATAAGCAAGTCAAAAATTGGTTTTAAAAAAAGTTTCAGAAAAAGCCAAGTCCACAATTCAGTACCAAGTATATATAAGCTTAAGTTACCATCTCATAGAAGGTGCTAGCAATTGATTTTGTGCCAACCTTTGCAAGCATTTTCTGATGTGTTTGATTTTTAGTGTTCGTCTCACTTCGACGCTATAAGATATAGGAAAAACCATAAGGTTTAAAATATTAGAAACTGAATTTATTATCATTTCAGGATTATGGTCAATGGACATATTCAAGTGATGTAATAGAAAAGAATATTGAACTTACCCTGAACTTGTCGCTGTCCCAATAATTTACTAACCATTTCCATTGATCAGGGTCCACTTCTTTGGGCGGATTATCCCGACAATCAGCCACTGTCGTATAGTTAGTGTATGCTTTTTGCTTCAAATCATACCGCCACTTTCTATACCAAACCTTGCAACGACGCTCTATGGCATTATCGACATGACAACCTTGGGGCAATTTAAACATTTCTACATGCAATACAAATTATTAATGATGAAACTATTTAAAAAACATAACTCGATAGGATAAAGTTAGTCTTGAGTGAAAACCTTTAACTTCATGAAATACTTCCTTTTTTTTTCCGGTTGTATGTCATCCCACTTTTCCACATCCAAGGGCATCAATTGCTTCATTAAATAGCTTGCCTTGCTAATGAATTGGGTGCTGTTGGTGCCAACAATACGCTTAAGTTCTGGGGGGATTTCGATCTCTACTTTTGCTAGATGCGCATCCTTTTTCCTTTTCCAGTATAAGCACTTTGTTTTGCCACGTCTGGGCAAGGAAGCTAAGAAAATTAACGAAACAAACATGGTTAAAAAAAGAGCACCTCTCAAATAATTCCAAAAAGTAAAAAAATGTCAAATGAAACAATATTGAGAAGCTTGCACCAAAAATAATAATGCCCAATGAAATCAACCTTAAAAAGCATTGGAAGTTGCTTGCACCAAAAACAAAAAACAAAAAACAAAAGCCAAAAAAAATAGTTTGCTCGACCTTCTTGATTAGATGACCCAATCTAATTTTCGTCCTCAATGTTGTGGTTCATAGGTGTATCCATCATTCTATCTACACTTACAAGTTCAACCATAAGAGCTCATTTATAACAATTATAAAAGAATCTCCAGACTCGAAAATATCATTACACTCAGCAAATAGATGAGATTATATATTGCCTACTCTTACTAGATAACTCTCTTTCCACGTCATGGGAAAGATTTGTATGCTCTTCTCTAGGCATTTCATTTGAATCATGAGCTAGAAGTAACAGTATCAAATATTAGTATATAAAAAGACACTCTGGGAATAATACTACTAGAAAGAATCATACAACCATGTGCAGAGGTTGATCTTGTCCTTATCCTTTGTTGTTCTAATGTACTCCTGCATGAAGTGCTTCCTTGATCAACACGGTAGACATCATCTAATTGAGCCTGAACTCTTTTACCTAGACAAAATGAAGCAATGTAAAAATAATCTATTGCGTGACCATGTCAACTATATTAACCCTTAATACAACCAATTAGTATTTTTCTTAAATTCTGGGGCGAAACAGGCAGAGTTTCGCCTGAAAACTTACAATTTTCCCGGCTTAAAGCCTTACATTAAATCCCTGCATCGATTAAAAACATAAAAGATACCAATAAGCTCAACGGCTACACGCCGGAGACCACAGCTCAACGGGCCACACGTCCGGAGCAAACCATTCAATAAATTTCGATAATAGGAAAGAAATGAAAAATACAACTCAACAGATCACACATCCGGAGTACTGAGGTTTACATCCCAGAAATTAGCAATTCTAGTTCGAACAAATGAATCAATCACAAATCCCAAATGTTTGCAGCAGCACATATCCTTCTACCAACCTTCCAACCAAGAACAAACATAAAAATCAAAACAAAGCAGAAAAAAGGAATCAAAATGCTGATTAAACCTTTGATTTACCTGAGACCCTTTTGAGTTATAGGAAATCAGTATCATCAATAGTACTCAAATTTACCAAGAACAAAAATAAAAATAAAAAACAAAGCAGAAAAACAGAATCTAAATATTCAGTCATAGTTAACTCAGGTAAATAGCAAGTCCAAGAGTCCAAGAGCTAAATAGCCCATGTGACAGAGGCCGTATTCTGTTCCCTTCGTGGCTTTCAGGTAAAATGATACAGAATTTGAGGAATAGATAGAATATACTTAGGTGGAGTGGAGGGATTGATTTAATCCTCGTCACTCGTCTTACAGGTGTATCCTAGTTTGGCATGTATTCTTTCAACTGATACGCACAATCAAATACTATGAAAATAGCTTATTTAAATTAAAATATCATGGAATAAGAAAAGGATGATATGTAAAAAATCAGCAAATAAACACTCACCAACTTACAACCACAGCAAATTATGTTTTTTTTTTTTTTTTTGGTTTTTGGCCTCCATCAAAATTGGGGAAGCATTTCACTGAACAAAATTCATATCGAGGAAGGAGAACGTACCAGAGGCTAGCGCTTTGTGACCAGTGGATGATTTTCTCAATGTTGCCTGTCTTTCCAATGTAGGTCTATGCATAGTGAAGTTATCATTGTCATATGACACATCCTCCAATTCAGCATCCACTCTTTCATCTTCATTTGGTATATAGTCCTCCTCTTCTTCCATAATCAGTTCTCTTCACCTTATATGTTCGTTGGTTTTTCTAAAAGGTAATCCAAGTTCTTGAAGTAGCCTATTGTTTTTTTCAATATTTCTATCACGTTGCTTTTCATATTCTATCATGCTCTGACGAACAATATGACTTGAATAATTTTTTTACCCTATCCATATCTCTCAGACTATCCAGGGTGATATACATTGTGGGCCTGCAATCAAGAAAAAAACATGTTAGAATGCATATACAGAAATAAAGGTTCTAAACATATTTCATAGAAAGTGCGAAAGAGTAAGAGCACTTACCAAGGATATGTTAAATTACAAAATATGTGAACTATCTTAATATCAAGCAGCATATAAGTAAAGATGTACTTAAAAAATGAATCAAACATCCAAGTTAGTATTACAAATGTTTCGCCTTTTTGCTAAAAAGGAATCAAATAGTCATTAAACGTCTGATTTATTTCCAAAATAAAATTAAAAAAACCAATGATATAACATTAGCAAATGACAACTTTAATGCTAATCATCAATTTCATCTGCAAACAGCGGTATGTCCTCTTCTCCACTTGACCCAGATTCATTGCTGTCATCAACAATTTGTATTTTGCCTTTCTTTTTATGACGTTGCAACTGTTGTGTCACAAGATTACCATCCACCACGTCTGGTTCTACATCATTCCTAACCAACAACATTGCACCATGATTAGACACAGGGACATATGCTTCTTCATGAGCGTCATCATCACAGGATGAAAATGATTTTGGTCCCTCATCTTCATCATCAAAAGGCATATCATAGAAATTGTGAGGGTTTGTTTTCACCACCACTTACCAATTTTGCTGTACATGATCCCTCACATAGTATACTTGTTCAACTTGAGAAGCTAAGACATATGGCTCATTTGTTTTTAGAAAGCGTTTCATGTTCACTGTTGTTATGCCATATGTTTCTCTTTTGATTCCCACATTTTCAGAGAACACGTCATACGATTCACAGTCAAAGAGAATAACTTTATGGTTGCTACCATAATCCAGTTCTATAATCTCCTTTAGGACACCAAAGTATTCTTTTCCTCCACTGTGCACATCACCTTTCACCACAACACCACAATTTTGTGTGCGCTAAGATTTTTGGCCCGTGTTTTTGTGTGGAATCTATAACCATTTACAACATATCCATCAAAGCAAGTCACTCTCTTGATAGGACATTGTGCCAAAATTAGGAGCTCATGACTGGCTTTCTCATCACGTTGATTCCATAACTGGGTAACCTAAACAAGCAAATAAGATGCATTAGTACCTAAATTAATTGGATATGTTGGACTTACAATGTTTTACTTACTATATGAGCCAATAATATACAAAATTAAATAATGCCCCCAATTCCTAGTGCCTGATTAGTCTAACCTAGTTACTAATTGCTCACAAAGTCATTGATTAGCAGCGGAAGTCTTTTGATGCCTTTCCGTAACAGAACAAGGCTAATTGAAGCTATCTATATTATTGCGTTGCTCACTTAATTATCCGACTCACCCCATAATTAAAATAACATGCATTCAGCCATTTATATAAGTTGTGATGTACCGGAACTCAAAGTATGATTACAAAATATTAGTAACTGCGATGTCCAAAAGAATACAGAACCATCAGGTTCTTAGGGTGCTAATTTATAAATCATTGTGAGCGTGTGGCTACTGAATCTTCAACAAATGAAATTGCAACGCCATTTCATTTCTTGCTACCTCTTGGTTTGTCAGTGGGAGGACTGCTCACTGATCCCTTACCTAAAACAGAAAACATAAAAACATTCAAAATATGAGCTGAAGCTCAGCACGTACATCCCCATGGAGTAAAATAAGCTTTGAGTTTAATTAGTTGGGAGCCCGCATTTCAAAACATTTTGGTTAGCAAACAGAAGAGAGAGAATGTATGAGTAAAACTGATTTGCAGGTTATTATCTAGATATGCACCCCTGTTAACGTCGGTAGCGATCTTGAGATAGGTGCACACCTCCCAAGTTGATCGGAAAGTCTGAGTTGTAGCCGCGTGGGTAAATTAAGGGGTATAAGCCCTGATGATTGATATTTGATGGGGCCACTTGATTACATAACCAAGCATTACATAAAATGATTCATTATATAATTATCATATTGATTTTGCGTAGTTTTGAGAAACATGTGAGTTTTCAAAGAGTATAGGCAATGTACGTACCTAGTCTTTGAAAATCTCTCTTTGTTTTAGTGAAAATTGCCTGCTAGCAGCTTGAAGCTACAGCAGTGGCCTCACTTCTTCTCGACAGATGTCACCTTTTCAATTAGTGCAAGATTAAGAAATTTTAGTAAATTACTGGATTCAATTCATGATTTAAAACCTCTTGACTTCCCTTTTTATTATTAGTGTAGCCACTATTATTAACTCAATTGGGTTCCATTTTATTTTATTTTTGTTCCTCTCCTTCCCACGACTAATGATCTTTTAACACGTATTATCATGACATAATAGTGTGATTATCTAGAATTTGTTATTAACGACATCTTCGATCATTATTCTTATTAATATTATTATGACTACTGTTATTATTATTATTATCATCATTATTATTATTACAATTATTATTACCCAAAACTTAGAATCTCACCAAACTCCTAACTTATTTCATGATTTTCAAATATTTAACGCCACTAGATCTCCCATTCATTTCCTCTCTCTCATCCTCACTTCGAAAACTAAATCTTGTCATGCACTTATCTACACACCTAATACATATGTTTATTTTTCTTTATTTTTCACTTGATTATCCCCGAGGATTTGCTTAAACATTACTAAGGCAACCCATTTGGACTCAAGCCTCATCCAACATCTCACCCTATATCACCAATTTATGACAATGACACCCACACACACCCCTTCTACCCAAACTTGTAGAACCAAATGCTCACTAACTCCATTCAAACACCCATTATAACTCACTTAACCACCATACAAGCCACAATCAAGCATGTATTTTCATTTAAATCACAACCCCTAAGCACCTATTCATAATCAAAGTATACACACATTACCCTTATACCTTCTTAAACATACATCTCAATTTAATCATCCACTAGCCCATTCAAACCTTAATGACTCAATAAGATTAACTTAAATATTTTTCAAACCCTAAACCCTAATCCTTCGATCTCCAAATCAATACCCTTAATTACTTAGTTGTGGTCAAAATATAACATTTATTAACTTCACACATATATACATATATTTCTCATATTAATCACCAATTAACTCACTCAAATACTAATAATTCACATAATTATCTTGAATATCATTCAAGCCATAAACCCTAGTTTTTCAAAATTCATCGTCATAACCTATTCATCCCACATATTTTCGTTCAATTATTCATGACAATAATCTAAGCATCACTAACTACAAAATTAAACCAAATATTTACACCAAAACCACACTTCTTAACACCATGTTCATCCTAATTTCTCTTCACCCATTCAATTTCACAATCAACATTCAAGAAAACCACAAATTTGCATTCATCAAACCCAAATACATCATTTAATACAGGAATTCGAATTTAAAACATAAAAAATTGAATTGAGGAAGGTTAGAGTTTTCACCTCTCAACCACTCAGACACACACAAGAAACCTAAAGGAGTGAAGAAGGAGGCGGCACGGGAGGCGGCAGACCGGCGGCAACAGACAGCAAGGGTGAATGACAGCGTTGAAGGCCGGTGGCCAGCGGCGAATGAACAGAGGGGCTGGCGCAAAAACAGGGGAAGCATGGGGGACTTCTGGTCAAGCAGAGAAGTCAGGGGGGAAAGGGTTTGGTTTATTTGCTTTATTTTGAGTTATTTAGTTTAGGTATTTTATTTTAGATTTTAAGTGATTCTTTTTCCTTTTCCTTTTCTTTTTTTTTCCCCACCTTTTATTTGTAGACACATAATCCCTTTTTCCAGATTTTTTTTTTCATCTCTATCCAACTCCTTTTTTTTTATTTTATTCATTCCATCCGTATATATATTTTTAGATATAATTACATATATATATATATATATATATATATATATATATATATATATATATATATATATATATATAATTGAAGTAGTAACTTTAGCTAGACTTAGTAAATTTAAATTTTACCTCCTTTAGATATAAATATTAGAAGAAGACCTCCTCATTTCCTTTTTATTATTATTATTATTACATTATTACTATATTTGTTCATTTATTGTTATTATTACTTCACAAATTAGTCCTTTAACAATTAGGCTATTTTATTTATTTATTTATTTATTATTACTATGCAGGCATTCAAATATTTACTAGAACTTGAATTGCAAGATTCCTTTCGAGGCCACGTTGTCGTTTCAACCTGCGATGCACAAATACATATATATATATATATGTGTGTGTGTGTGTGTGTGTGTGTGTGTGTGTGTGTGTACATACATACATACATACATACATACATGAAACGATAACTTGAAATGCGGCGCTCAACTTGATTAATTGTGATGAGGATAATTTGAACTAATTAACACGATTCTTAGGTTCAGGCTGTTATAGCTTCCCCCCTTAAAATAAGTTTCATCTTCGAAACTTGCAGTTGGAAAAAAACATTGTCCGTACCTCAAATAGGTATGGGTACTTGCTTCTTGTGTCCTCCTGGGTTTCCCATGTAGCCTCTGTTGAGTTATGGTTGGTCCACAAAATCTTAACCGAAGGAATGCTTTTGTTTCGAAGTTGCTTAACTCTGTAATCTAATATCTTTATGGGATGCTCCTAATACATTAGGTTTTCAGCAACTTCTACTAGCTCTGTTATGATGATATGACCTGGGTCCAGAACATATTTTTGGAGCTATGAAATGTGAAAAACATTGTGCACATGCTCAAGTTCTGTTGGTAGATCCAACCTATAAGCCATGGGGTTTAATTTCCTAATAATTTCATAAGGGTCGATGTATCTGGGACTCAGTTTACTCTTGAGGTTGAACCTCCTAACTCCTTTAACTGGGGACACCATTAAAAATACCTTATCCGCATTAAAACTCCGACAGTCTTCTCCTTTTGTCTGCATAACTTTTCTGTCTGCTTTGGCTACTTTGATATGTTCTTGAATTTTCTTTATCATTTCGGTAGTTCCTTGAATCAGCTCAAGCCCTAAAGTTAATGCCTTGTCAAGCTCACTCTAACACAATGGGGTTCTGCATTTTCTTCCATATAGTGCTTCAAAAGGGGCCATTTTAATGGTGGATTGATAGCTATTATTGTAGGAGAACTCCACCAATGGTAGATAGTCTTCCCACTTTTTCTAGAAGTCAAGCACACATGCCCTAAGCATTTTTTCTAGGATTTGATTTACCCTCTCAGTTTGTCCATACGTCTCAGGGTGGTATAAACTGCTAAAATTTAACTTTGTGCCAAAAGCTTTTTGCAGGGCTTGCCAAAAGCGAGCATAGAACCTCTGATCTGGATCAGACACTATATCCTTTGGTATGCCGTGCAGCCGAACTATTTCCTTGACATATAATTGTGCTAGTTTCTCTACACCCCAAGTGTCACGAATTGGTACAAAATGGGCAGATTTGGTGAGTCTATCCATGATGACCCAAATAGCATTCTTCTTTGAAGCAGAGAGGAGCAATCCCATAATAAAATCCATTGATATTGAATCCCATTTCCAGGTAGGAACTAAAGGTCTCAATTTGCCTACACGGTGCTGGTGTTCAGCTTTCACCTTTTGATATGTCAAACACTTATCTACATACTCTGTAATCTTTCTCTTCATGTTTTCCCACCAGAAAAATTGTCTCAGATCCTTATACATTTTTGTTCCTCCTGGGTGTATTGAGTATTGAATGTTATGGCCTTCCTCTAGAATCCTTCTTTTCAACTCCTCTTTATTGGGCTACACAGTCTATTCTGAAACCTCAAGGTTCCATCTTCTTGTATTACAAAACCAGGCGATTTTCCCTGTACAACATCGCACCTGAGCTTTTCAAGTTTTACATCATCCTTTTGACTTGCTTTAATTTCTTCTATTATAGAAGGTTGCACCTCTAGTATTGCTATTAACCCATCTGTGTATCCAGGTAACATAAGCTTTATACCCACAATTTCAAGGTCCCTTAATACGCTAGGTTGGGTATTTATCACCGTGTTTAACCTATGTTGGGTTTTCCAACTGAGCGCATCAGCTACTACATTCGCCTTCCTGGGATGATATTGAATTTGCAAGTCATAATCCTTTAGCAACTCCAACCATCATCGTTGTCTTAAATTAATCTCTTTCTGAGTAAAGATATACTTTAGGCTTTGGTGATCAGTGTAAATCTTACATGGCACTCCATACAGGTAGTGTCGCCAAATTTTTAAGGCAAAAACTACCGTAGCTAACTCCAGATCATGAGTGGGGTAATTCTTCTCATAAGGCTTGAGTTACCTAGAGGCATAGGCTATTACCTTGTCATCCTGCATTAAGAAACAGCCTAACCTGTTCTTAGAAGCATCACTATAAATGGTGTACTCTTTTCCTTCTTCAGGCAGGGTAAGGATAGGCGCTGTTGTTAGGCGTCTCTTTAGTTCTTGAAATGCTTATTCACATTTGTCTAACCACTTGAATTTAGTGGTTTTCTTCAATAAGTTGGTGAGTAGAGATGCAATCTTCGAGAAATCTTTCACGGACCTTCTATTATATCCCGCTAAACCCAGAGAACTCCTTACTTCTATCACCTTGGTGGGTCTAGGCCATTCAATCACTGCATTTATCTTCTAAGGATCAACTTTGATTCCTCCTTACTAGCTACATGCCCTAAAAATATCACTTCGATTAGCTAAAACTCACACTTCTTCAGTTTGGCATACAACTGATGTTCCCTCAAGGTTTGCAATACAGTCCTCAAATGATGCGCATGTTCCTCCCTGTCCTTGGAGTATATCAGAATATCATTTATGAAAATCACTACAAATTTATCCAGATAAGGTCGGAAAATTCTATTCATGAGATCCATGAATGCAGTTGGAGCATTTGTTAGCCCAAAAGGCATCACAACAAACTCATAGTGGCCATATCTAGTCCTGAAGGCTGTTTTAGAAATATCCTTCAGCTTAATTCAAAGCTGGTGATAGCCAGACCTCAAATCAATCTCTAAAAATACCCCAACTCCCTGTAACTAATTAAACAAATCATCTATCCAAGGCAAAGGGTAATTATTCTTAATGGTTATTTTATTTAACTCTCGATAATCTATGCGCAACCTTAGGTTTTCATCCTTTTTCTTCACAAACAGCACTGGAGCTCCCTATGGTGAAACACTTAGCCTGATAAATCTGTTTTGCAATAACTCGTTCAATTGGGTTTTTAACTCCTTGAGTTCAGCTGGTGCCATCCTATATAGGGCTTTTGAAATGGGCTGTGCGCCAGGAATTAACTCAATCACAAAATCAATTTCCCTTGTGGAGGTAGGCCCGGTAACTCCTCAGGGAAATCATTAGAAAATTTACAAACTACAGGAAAATTTTCTATTTTGATCTCCTCTTCTTTAACCACGATGGCATAGCACAAATATCCTATGCACCCCTGTCTTAGCATCTTGCTTGCCTTCATGATTGAAATTATAGAACACTCCTTCCTAAATCTCTCTCCATAAAAACATACTTCCCGACCTTCTGCACCCTTTAAAGTGACCTTAAGGTCCTTACAGTCTATGTTCGCCCGATAAACAGTCAACCAGTCCATTATCAAGATTATATCAAATTCTGACATATCAAATTGAATCAAGTCCCCAGGGAACTCACACTCAGCTATTACAATAGGAACGTGCGTATAAAGGACAAGACATTCTATCGCTTGCCCATTTGGCAAACTAATTCTATAGTTTGCCCACTCCTTATTTCTTTCAAATTCAATTGTACTGCAGCTTGAGTGGATATAAATGAATGAGTTGCCCCCGAGTCAAATAAAACACAAAATGATTTTGAATTTAAAAAGAGAGTTCCAGTGACAACCGTCCAGAAACTGTAGCTTCCTTTTTGCTCATTATGTAAGCTCGTCCTGCTATTGGGGGCTTTGAGAGCAGGTTTCCTTGACGTGGGGGTGGTACAGGCCTTGCAACTCCCTTTTTCACAGCTTTCTGTCTTCGGGGCCAAGTAGCAATTGAATGGTCAAGGCTTCCGCACCACATGTACTTGTTAGTACCTACACGGCACTTAGCTGTAGTATGGTTTGTTCGCTCACACTTGGCACAAGGCTCCTTTGATACCACTGGACAACTCTTGTCAGGGCCAGCCGTAGGTTTCTTCTGTGTAACACTTTCGCTTGACGTACCGCGATCATTCCACTTCCACTTCTAGTTTCCTGGATTCAAAGCCCTTAACTCACCCTTCACTTTCTCCACCTCAGCCGCTCTTTCATACAGCTCTTGGTAAGTTCAAATTGGCTGGCCTGCCAATTGATTCCTAATATAAAAGGCTAAACCTTTCTCAAACCTTCTCATTTTCGACCTTTTAATTGGCACAAAATCTGGAGTGAACCTTGATAACTCCATAAACTTACGGGCATATTACATTACTGTCATATTCGCACTCATCTTTAATTTCATGAATTCTTTCTCCTTTTATCGTTGGACTGTGATTGGATAGAACTTAGTGCTAAGCTCCTAAAGAAACTTAGCCCAAGTAAGCTTGGGTCCTTGTAACTTATCTTTCACAGTACTCCACCAGATATTTACTTTACCAGCCAAATAGGAAGTTCCTATGTTGACTTTTTTCTCTTCAGGCACTTCAACTGCTGCAAATATATTTTTCATTCCCCTAATCCAGTCCTCGAGCTCTACAGGGTCAAGGTTTCCATCATCAACCTTAGGGTTGCATCGAGCTACCCTATCAACTAGTTTGTCAGACTTTGAAGAGTTTTCTGGAGGTACAAGTGGTGTCGGGAATGCAGGAGGAATCCTTTTTATCAGCTCAATTACTAAATTCTTCCAATAATTCGGGTCCTTTCACACTACTGGACACTTCCAAGGCCACCATTAGGCCTCCACTAGGGTCCTGCTGGGGGTCCTCATTTACCCGATTACTTGAACTCTGGGGTTCATCTTCCTTGCTATTCTGATTGTTGTTCACAGGCTCTGACATACAGTGATACTAAATATCATAAGCCAAGTTTACTATCTCAATTTGTATAACATTATCATAAAGCAGTAATCATTCAGAATCAGAACTCAATTTAACTCAAACATTACCTTTATTGCATACACATGTGCATATATACATATGGAAAGTTCATACAAAATTAAAAGAATATTACAGTACTTCACGATAACCTTCCCTGCCTTCTAACTGAGGCTCCTAACCTAATCCTTCACCCTACCCCCTAACTGAAATTGTCCTACCAAGTCAAATCCGCCTAGAACCTAAAACAAAAAGGCGGACACCTCGTCATAGTTGGTTACGGTAGCCTACCTATATACATCATATATTCATGCCATGAACAAAAGAATATCACACTATACCAGCTGCCCGAAATAAAATAACTAAAATAGGCCTAACTCATAAACAAGAGTAGGGTCATGCCTAACGATCCCGAGAGGGATCATAATCAAGGTCGAGGGAATCATCATCCTCCTCTCTTGAGTCACTATCATAATCCTGCATCTCTGAATCCTTGTCCTTAGGATCACTCTCATGACCTACTAGCCCCTCCTTTAAGGGCTCATCCTCTCCCACCTCCTCCTCTGGCTCTTTCTCTGACTCGTTAAGCTCCATCTCACCCTCATCAGAACTCACCTCTATGAGCTCTGGGGAACTCAACACCTCCTCGACTGTATGAATCTCATCTCCTGAGCCAGCCTATGGAGAAGCAGGTGGCGGCTAAACAGGAGGCTGCGGGGCCGGTGGAGGTGGGGGTGGAATGATAGGTGGCTGCATATCAAGGGTACGAAAAACGCATGGAAGAATATCATAAGAGATGCCTCTAAACTCCAACTCCTCTCGAAGCAATAGTTCCCTAGTAATCATATACCAAGCTCCTAAGATCTGAAACCACTAAGCATCAGGCCCTGGGTCTCCTGTAACCATGAAGTCGTGGTATCATAGTCTAAACTCGTGCTAAGGGGTAGAAAGACGTAAAGACCATAGCAGTCTACGCGCACGGGCCATCACGTCATGAAATTCGGATAGAGGGTCCTCCTGTATGCGGGCCGCCATAGTCGCATGCAGGGTGGAGATATAAGCCGCTACTGAAGTCTGCAGTGCCATGTGAATGTTATATGGGCCCGCAGGCACTCCTGGATGAGCCATCTAAATATAAAAATAACAGGAAGAAGGTATAACCCATATTTGCACATAGATTTTCCCTAAGAAAAACTAAATTTACTTATATTATTCTCTCAAACACATATATCCTAGTTTTTGAATGTCCTATGCTCACAGTGATTGGCTAACCTAGCTTTGATACCACACTGTAATGCCCCCAATTCCTAATGCTTGATTAGTCTAACCTAGTTACTAATTACTCACAAAGCCATTGATTAGCAGCGGAAGTCTTTTGATTGGAGGCATTACTGTCGTTTCATAATGGAACAAGGCTAACTGAAACTATATGTATCATTGTGTTGCTCACTTAATTATCCGACTCACCCCATAATTGAAATAACATGCATTCAGCCATTTATATAAGTTGTGATGCACCTGAACTCAAAGTATGATTACAAAATATTAGTAACTGCAATGTCCAAAAGAATACACAACCATCAGGTTCTTAGGATGCTAGCTTATAAATCAATGTGAGCGTGTGCCTAGCGAATCTTCAACAAATGAAATGGCAACGCCATTTCATTTCTTGCTACCTCTTGCTTCGTCAATGGGAGGACCACTCACTAATCTCTTACCTAAAACAGAAAACATGAAAACATTTGAAATATGAGCTGAAGCTCAGCACGTACATCCCCATGCAGTAAAATAAGCTTTGAGTTTAATTAGTTGGGCGCCCGCATTTCAAAACATTTTGGTGTGCAAACAGAAGAGAGAGAATGCATAAGTAAAACTGATTTACAGGTTATTATCTAGAAGTTGACCCCTATTGACGTCTACAGCGATCTTGAGATAAGTGCACACCTCCCAAGTCAATTGGAAAGCTTGAGTTGTAGCCGCGTGGGTAAATTGAGGGGTATAAGCCCTGATGATTGATATTTGATGGGGCCACTTGATTATGTGACTAAGCATTGTATAAAATGATTCATTGTATAATTATCATATTGATTTTGCGTAGTTTTGAGAAACATGTGAGTTTTCAAAGAGCACAGACAATGTACATATCTGGTCTTTGAAAATCTCTCTCCGTTTTAGTGAAAATTGCCTGCTAGCAGCTTGAAGCTATAGTAGTGGTCTCACTTCTTCTCGACAGATGTCACCTTTTCAATTAGTGTGAGATTAAGAAATTTTAGTAAATTACTGGATTCAATTCATGATTTAAAACCTCTTGACTTCTCTTTTTAGTATTAGTGTAGCCACAATTATTAACTCAATTTATTTTATTTTTGTTCCTCTCCTTCCCACGACTAACGATCTTTCAACACGTATTATCATGATATAATAGTGTGATTTATCTAGAATTTACTATTAACGACGTCTTCTGTCATTATTCTTATTAATATTATTGTGACTGCTATTATTATTATTATTATTATCATTATTATTATTACTATTATTATTACCCAAAACTTAGAATCTCACCAAACTGCTAACTTAGTTCATGATTTTCAAATATTTAAGGCCACTAGATCACCCCTTCATTCTCCTCTCTCTCATCCTCACTTGGCAAACTAAATTTTGTCATGCACTTATCCACACACCTAATACATATGTTTATGTTTCTTTATTTTTCACTTGATTATCCCCCAGGATTTGCTTAAAAATTACTAAATGTTCGTAGCAAAAATGAGCTATTTTTAAGGTACTTTTGCACCTATTTTGTGCTCGTTATAATCGTATTTTTAAGGTTTTTATTTCATTTTATTTTGTTTTGTAGGTTTTGAATAAATGTGAAAAAATGCAAGAGAATGCGAGAAAAATGGACGAAAATGCCGGGAAATGGAAATTGAACCGGATAGACTCGAACTCAACCCAAAAGCCATTTTGTTATTTCAGTCCATTTGAAGGGGAAAAAAAAAAAAAAGAAGAAACCAACCCAAAATAGAAAAAAAGGGCCCATCCCTTCTTTTTCCCCGACCGTGTCTGGCACGTGATGCATCCCTTTCCCCCTCAGGCGTGCGCCTCGCATGAGCACCAAAATAAACCCCCCTCCCTCTTAGAGCATCTCCAACAGGTTACACGCGAGGCAAAAAGCAAGAGAGAGAAAGTGAGTGAGGCAAGGAATTGTCTGCAGCAATTGCCTCACAGCTTGTGCCTCCTGAGGAGGCTCATCCAAATGAGCCAACTTGTGAGTAACAAGTATTTCTTTTTTTGGTTTTTTTTGGTTTATTATTAGTTTTTCTTTTTTTTTAATTTTAAAAAAGAAGTTGTATGTTGTAGAGTGGGTCCTTAGGTATTATTTTATTTAGTGAGCTAAAGTTGTGAGCCTTCCATTGGAGAGAAGAAGGATTGTGAGGCAAAAAGTTGGAGAGAGGATTGATGTGACAGTGGTAGGCCTCCACCGGTGAGCCAAAAAATTGGCTCACCACTGAATTTGCTCTTAATTCACTCTCTCTCTCCCCTCTCAGAGAACCCCAAAACCCCTGAAATCCCAGAAAACCGACCCCTCACTGCATTCTCATCTCCATCTCTCGACCTCATCTCTCTCTCTCTTTGCGATTTCTCTCTCTCTCTCTCTCTAAACCACACACCACATCACCATCATCCCTATCTCCCACAAACGCCCAAACGCCAGTTGTCCCTTATCTTCGCCATCTACGCAAGCCGCGAAATCAAGGGCTGAGATCGAGAAGGGATAGGGTATAAATGGAGGAAGCGGCCATTGAAGGAGGTAACTAGGAATTTTAGGGTTTTAGGTTAGGTTTAACTTAGGTTTAGTTTCAGTTTTCGTTCGAGTCATTCGAAATTTAGGCTTTAATTCGGTTTAGGTTTTCGATTTTTTCGTTGTTTCCAGCCTTTAATTTCATATAATACTGCTATAATTTCGAGTTTCCCAGTATAATTCATGATTATGGTTTGTTTTAGCAAAATTTGGATGTTAGTTTGTCAAATTTCATTCGAATCCCCTTCCCCTAATTTCTGTTCTGCTCGAAGCAAGTTTAATGAAGAAACCGCCATCTTTGGATGAGCTTGAGGCTCACTTCTGATCTTCTGGGTCATGAATGTCGAATTCAGACCTTCACCTGCTCTGGTTTGCACTTTTTGCTTTGCTTCGATTCTATCAATCCCCCTCCTCTGCTGCTCAATTTTCATGTTCTTCTCTGGTTTGGTTCGCATCTGACTGTGGCTAGGATTGCTCTTGGTTGTTGAAGGATTTCAATTCAAGCTTGCTTAGTTTTGCTGCTTAATTGTGCTGGTTAATGTTGCTTAATGGGTTTGTTACTGCTGGTTTGATTATTGCCTTGGTTTCATTGATGAATAGTGGCCTGTTTAGAGTAGAAGATGATGGGTTGTGATTTGTTTTAACATTGGTGTAGCTGTTGGGGTGTTCAATGTTTAGAATTGAATTGGAAATTTGAATGTTTGAATGGTGCTGATTAGAAGCTTAGCCCCTTCCTTTGAATGCTTAAATTGCATATTGGGTGCGTTTAAGGTGTTGGTTAACTCTGAACTTAGCTTTAGTGCAATGATGTTGAATGTGTAAACTATTCATAGGATTTGGCTTAATTGCCTATGTTTAGGTCATTTAGGTTGCCTAAATTTATTAGGATGTTTAGTCGAATACATTGCCGAATATTCAGTCAAATTACGACATTAGTTCACTTTGCAAGGTTTAAATTAGCCTAGTATAGATTAACTAGTTAGTTCACTTTTTATGACCTAAAACTCTTCCATCGTCCCCGAGGACACGACCCTTAAGTACTACAGTAGGAGTTGTACGCTTGCGGCTCTTTTTATTCACACTCTAAATTTTTCCCAACACTAAAGCAACCCATTTGGACTCAAGCCTCATCCAACATCTCACCCTAAATCACCAATTTATGACAATGACACCCACACACACCCCTTCTACCCAAACTTGTAGAACCAACTGCTCACTAACTCTATTCAAAAACCCATTATAACTCACCTAACCACCATACAAGCCACAATCAGGCATGTATTTTCATTTAAATCACCACGCCTAAGCACCTAGTCATAATCAAAGTATACACACATTACCCTTATACCTTCTTATACATACATCTCCATTTAATCATCCACTAGCCCATTTAAACCTTAATGACTCAATAAGATTAACTTAAATATTTTTCAAACCCTAAACGCTAATCCTTCAATCTCAAAATCACAACCCTTAATTGCTTAGTTATGGTCAAAACATAACATTTATTAACTTCATACGTATATACATATATTTCTCATATTAATCACCAATTAACTCACTTAAACACTAAATATCCACAAAATTATCTTGAATGTCATTCAAGCCATAAACCCTAGTTTTTCAAAATTCATGGCCATAACCTATTCATCCCACTTATTTTCCTTCAATTATTCATGACAATAATCTAGGTATCACTAACTACCCAATTAAACCCAATATTTACTCCAAAATCACACTTCTTAACACCATGTTCATCCCAGTTTCTCTTCACCCATTCAATTTCACAATCAACATTTAAGAAAACCATAGATTTATATTTATCAAATCCAAATACATCATTTAATACAAGAATTCGAATTTAAAACATCAAAAATTGAATTGAGGGTTAGGGTTTTCACCTCTCAACCACTCAAATATACACACAAGAGACCCAAAGGAGTGAAGAAGGAGGCGGCACGGGAGGGGCAGACCGGCGGCAATGAACGGCAGGGGTGAACGGCAGCGTTGAAGGCCGGTGGCCAGCGGCGAATGAACAGAGGGGCTAGCGCAAAAACAGGGGAAGCAGGGGGGGACGTCGGGTCAGGCAGAGAAGTCAGGGTGGAAAGGGTTTGGTTTATTTGCTTTATTTTGAGTTATTTAGTTTTGGTATTTTATTTTAGATTTTAAGTGATTCTTTTTCCTTTTTCTTTTCTTTTTTTTCCCACCTTTTATTTGTGGACACATAATCCCTTTTTCTAGATTTTTTTTCCATCTTTATCCAACTCCTTTTATTTTTACTTTATTCATTCCATCCATATATATATTTTTAGATATATTACATACATACATACATATATAGATATATATATATATATTATATATATATATATATATATATATATATATATATATATATATATATATAAAATTGAAGTAGTAATTTTAGCTAGAATTAATAAATTTAAACTTTACCTCCTTTAGATATAAATTTAGGAGAAGACCTCCTCATTTCCTTTTTATTATTACTATTATTACATTATTGCTATATTTGTTCATTTATTGTTATTATTACTTCACAAATTAGTCCTTTAACAATTAGGCTATTTTATTTATTTATTTATTTATTTATTATTACTATGCAGGCATTTGAATATTTACTAGAACTTGAAAGAATTATTTAAGGAGCATTACAAGATTCCTTTCGAGGTCACGTCGTCGTTTCAACTTGCTATGCACAAATATATATATATATATATATGAATGTGTGTGTGTATATATATATATATATATATATATATATGAATGTGTGTGTATATATATATATATATATATATATATATATATATATACAAAACGATAACTTAAAATGCGGCGCCCAACTTGATTAGTTGTGATTAGGATAATTTGAACTAATTGATACGAATCTTAGATTTAGGCCGTTATAAATTATTTGTCCTGAATTTGAAACCAACAATAATTTTAAAACAATAAAGAAATTACCTTTAAACGCGATGCGATTAAATAATACTGTTAGTTTATTCTACATCACCTAGACAACCACATGAATTATTGTAGCGGCGCCTCCTGAATTATTGTGATAGTCCTTTATCAAACCGACACATGGCTTTAATTTATGCTAGTGCAACATTCCAACGTGAAGGCCATCAAAGTTGGTAAAGGCACCGACTTAGCACACCAAAGCATTAAAGCTTCTTTTTGCCCAGGAACCCCGCCACACCCCCCCCCCCCCCCCCAAAAAAGAACAAGACTTTCCTTTTTTGTTCCATGTGAAGCATGACCTGATGGTACAAAACAAGTGTTGTTTCCTCTTTTTTTTTTTTTTTGGCTCCTTTTCTTTTGCTAATTGCAAATAGTTGGGCTAGATCAAATTGGGTAGTTAACCCAATCCAAAAATATTGTTTTGCATAGAAAGATTGTGATATATACAATAAAAGGTAGTCTGATCATGAGAGAAAGTTGATTAAAAAAATGTAGGTCCAATAAATATTTATACGACCATCTCATATAAGAATTAAACTTTTTATTTTTAATTTCATTTGCCTACTTCCTAATCCAGATATTGATAATGTTTTAAATGATGTCGCTTAGGTACTTCGACGTTGGCATTCTTAAATTGATATTAGAATGAGCTTTAATTGACTATAGAGACAAGTACTATATGTTAAATTTTTATACATCATTTGGATCTTAAATAAAGAGTCATACATATAAGCTTAAATGAGGTTCTAATCTAAAATTAATTGGCATAACTGGAGTAACTAACAAGCTTGTATACATGCTCATGCCCTGCAATTTATCAATGTGGGGCAAAGTCCACGTTCATATTCTTTTCATTTTATCAATGTGGAACAATACCCACTTTTATAACCCAACATGTCCTCTCACGTGTGAGCTACTAGTAAGGCGCAACTCATGCACACAGTTTTAATCCAACGGAGATGGTGATAAATCAAAATTGAGCAACCTGCTCTAATACCATGTTAAATTTTTATACATCAATTGGGTCTTAAACAAAGAGTCATACATATAAGCTGAAATTAGGTTCCAACCCAAAATCAATTGGCAATGGGTGGAGTAACTCACAAACTTATATAAATACTCAAACCCTTCAATTTATCAATATGGGACAACGCCCACATTCATATTTTTTTTATTTTATCAATGTGAAACAATACCCACTTTGTATCTTTCCTTAATATTATAGTGGGTATCTAAGTGCAAAATGCATTTATTTGTAATATAGAGATAACATTTCAGTTATTCACAACAATTTTGTAAGTATTTATTATTATACACAACCTTATTTTCGTTGTTTTTTTGGATGTCATGAATGCGACAGTATTATTCCAAAAATATTAATGCATGATCAAAAGGTGGTTCAACTATGAAAAAGGTTCAACAAGAAAGAGGGTCATCCAATAAAAAAATTTATATGATCTTCTAATGTAAAAATTGGGCCCGTCCATTTAGTTTGTCATTCCCTATTATTTCGTAAGATAATATTATACATGAATATTTATTTAGTATTTAAATAAGCATTTTGTTTTTGTGATTAGACAGGCATTCTATTAATACAAAGATGAGCAATGTAGCTAGTTTAGTTTGTAGATATTGTAGAGCATCTATTTTAGTTAATAGATACATATTTCTCCATAAACTTTCTCCTTTATTCAGTATAATTATCATGTCGATGTTGATAAGCATTGAATTGATGTGTAGGTAAACATTTTATTAGTTTGCTATAATCATTTTGATCGTTGGCAGAAATGAGTGCTATGGAGGCGTGCAAGTGTCAATATGCAGTTGGTTAATATGCTCATATGCATTTTAGTTATTTACGACTGTTGGACAATAATACTCCTAACTTTGAAGTTGAACGTCTGTGCACCACACTATGTGCCTATTTACTGTGTTTATACCAAGAACGATTTTGAAGGTATTTTTAATCAGTGATGTAAGTGCATATTCAACATATGTCATTGCATATACTTGAAAATTCTTGAATTTTAAACATATGCAATTGCAAATCATTGTAAAATTGTTGCATTACATTGATAAAAATGCATCCAAACTCTGTCTTGGTATATAAACAGTAAATGTAATAGCCTGACCCTAAACCATATCTATTTATTTAAATCATGTTTATTTTAATTAATCATAGTTATTTATTTAATTGGTCATAGTTATTTATTTAACCAAATCATGTTTATTAATTGAATTACACCCAATTTATTTATCAAACAAATTCTATTATGCTATTTAAAAGTTTTCACCTTCATTTATCGTATTTAATCTTCCTGTTTGGGAGATATTTTATTTGGGTTCCATTTTACAATTCAAGTTTCATTGATTGTTAACTTCAGTTTCATTAATTGATTAAATATCAGGTGAATCGATAGTAGGCCTCGATAATTATGGTTTAAGAAATTATTATTATTGTTATGATTATTTTTTTATAACCTCGCAAAAATTTAATTTCGAGCTATGAAAATTCAATCACATACGGTTTACTTCCCTTCCCGTGCCCAAACTATGCAAGCCAATCGTAGCCCAACAAGTTTGCATTACTAACCAAGTCAATTACCATGATTTAAACTTAACCATTGTTAGCCAAAAACCCACCTTAGGAGAGAGTAATATTAGCCAAGTAATGTTGATTATTCTAACTAAGCAAACACACACTCACTTCTCTCTCCTCTCTCTCTCTAGCCAGCCATTCCCCCCCCCTTGCTGTTGCTGCTGTTTTGTGGCATTTTTCGGCCAATTTTCGATTAACCGCAGCTGTCTCCGGTTCCCCCCGACATCCTAGTACCACTAGCCACATTCTCCATCATCAAAACCACTAAACATCACCTCCATCTCTACTTTTATCATGTTGGATTGATAGAATTAAGGGTTATTTTGATGTTTTTATTGATTGAAATAATCTTGGAGCATACTAGGGTTTGACGGTAATCATGTTCATGCAAGCTTAATGTTAAAATGTAGAATTTTGATTGTTTTATCTTTGATTTGGTCATCTTTTACCTATTGATGTTTATGATGATGTTTTTGATGATGGAAAGGACCAAAACTTGTTTACATGCTGTTAAAAAATGGTTTAAATTGAGGATTTGTGTGAAAAGAGAGGGAAAAGCTAAAACAGTGAAGGTTGAAAATTTTAGGAAAACAAGGCAGATTTCGAGGTTAAACTGGTAATGATCAGCCCATGTAAAAATTATGAATTTTGGTAAGTAGATATTCCAGTGTGTTAGCTTTCAAATGGATTTTGAATCGCCTTAATCCGAGGTCTGGAAAAACGTTATGGTCATTTTACCAAAACGGTGCAGAATGGAGCAAAACTGATACACTTGTGTTTTAGCGCCATTTTGGGAACCCTATTATGGGAATCATATTTTGTGTTGTAAATGAAAGTTTTTTGAGACTTCTTAATCTTTTCATATTGGGGTTTAGGTCTCTATTTGAGGTCAAGCGTGAAAGTTATGAATTTTTGAAGTGAATTGACCTGCTTTGGTGCAATTATGTTGTTATTGCAATTTTTGTGTAACGTATACTTGAAGGAAAATTCTGAAAATTGTACTATAGATTGTCCATATTATTTTCAAATTTTCCATAAAATTTCATAAATTTTGGTTGGGTATTTTGAATTTGGTATTTTTGAAAGCATTTTGAGTAATTGTATAAAGAGCAATAATAAAGATTGAGTGAGATTGATCATGCACTCATTTTGTGTATTTTGGGCTAAGTAAGGTCATTTAAGGAGGAAATGAATATTCATGGACTTTCATGGTGTTTTAAGCCAAATTAATGATAAAGAAGAAGACAAGTATACAATTTGAAAGCTTGTTTATGAGCTTTGAATCAATTATGAATTTTACAATGAAAATACCAAATTTAGTGAGCTTAATAGCTTCTATTGAGTTCAATGACTCATTTGGGGTGAAATTTTATATCTAATGGATTTATTAATGAAATATGAGAAGTGGGGAGAGTTGTGACTCAGAAACCATATTTATCAAACCAAGTTATTGCAGTTTATGTTATTTTGAACCAAGATATATCTCTCTTGGCCTCAAACCTTTATTACTTACTCAATTAAGAATGTATCAAATGTATTTATCAAGCCAATCTAGTGTACTAGCTGTTATCTTGAACCAAGCTATACATCAGCGAGCCTTAAACCAGTGCCAGCAACCTATCTCAGAAAAGGCCACAACTACTCCCTCATTTTTCACCATCAAGGCGTTTTCCTTTGTAATCGCATTTATCTCATTGTGGTCTATTTTACTTTCATTTACTTTATATCGGATTTGATTACTTTTATTAATTCAGTTTTGAAGTTATATTGAAATACCCAAGTTATATATACCATTTAATTACTCAATTTCTGTTACACATACTTTTACTCACTCAATTATGTGAGTAAGGATCATTTACTGACTACACATACCTACAATGACATTTATAAAACAGAATCGAGGCCTAGTTATCGTTCCCTGTTATGCATAAGTGTTATTAAGTCAGGACATATTTATCAAGTCAGATGACATTTATGAAACAGCTGACTTTTATCAAGTCAGATGATATTTTTAAAGATTCAAGGCACATCCATTGCCTGCATTTTCAGAAAGCAGAACATGTCTATCAAGTGACAACTCTTAATGAGTTTATTAATAAATCAGTTTACACAGTGATTTACCATTTAACTTGTGACCCCATCAGTTATCATCTATAGGCCATCAGCCGATCATTTACCTGCGTGACATCAGGCTAACTCTTGATCGAATTGGCAAGTTTACACCTATGTATAGATCATATTATTACAAGGGGTTCATATCCAAATAATAATGAGCAATTCAGTTTCATATTACTTTCATTTCATTGTTATTCTGAACTAAATAAATTGCAAAAGCGGGTACCCATCAACAGTGTTTTTACGCTCTTTTTGCAATACAGGAATGCATGTACTAAGTTTTAGCTCACATTTCGAATTGTTTTCATGTTTTTCATTTTAGGTGATGAAGTATCACATGTTTCTCCATTTAGCAAACCCTTTTGGAAGTCATCAGATGCTCACAGTGGATTTAGCATAGCATGAATGTTGGAATCGACCTCAGGGTCAACTTGGGTCTATATTCAATATACTTATGCAGTGTGGAGTGCGAGTTAGCACATGGTATGATTAAGTCGATTGTATTAAAGTTGAACTATTATGAACTTTCGCATTAAAGTGTTTCAGTTTAATAGATATTGTGATTGTGAACATGAGCTGCAAGGTTAAATGATTTCAGTAAGTCTTGTCCTTATCAAGACGACAGTAGCACCTTATATTGTTAAATCTTTCACTGCAGTTTTCTATAAATCATGTCATTAGTATTTTGGGGCGTCATAGTAAACAGGCCCATAGTATGGTGTATGGACGTCTAAGTTCAAGGTTTGGAATATTATTATCCAACAACTCCGAAGTGCAGTATATTATCGTCCATTATCCCTATTTTTTGTATGTATAGTTTTATTATTCTTTTTTTTTCTCCTTTTTTTGGAGGGCTTGTCTTGAGTGATAGAATCTTATTTCCAAAATTATTTATATATTTTGGAATATAAAAATCCTAAGTTATGGAGGGTGGAAGATAATCCTTGCTAGTGAGTTGTACTTTGATGGGATTTAATTTTGGTATACCACCACCAAGTCGGACTTGTCGGAAAGGTGATGTGGCGGTGCTTGATGCCTATGTGTAATTAAGAAGTGAACAAAAAAAATGTGATTTTGGCCTTGTTTATCCTACTAAGCTTAGTTGACCCGTTTGATTTTCGACACATCAGTGCTAAGTCTGCTACTGCTTCCTCATTCTCTCTCCTTCCTCAGTCTCCTTGCTTCCCCAGTCTCTCTCCTTGCTCAATCTCTATCGTAACACAGTCTCCTCCTCTTCAAAAAAGACACAATTTTCCCAAGAAAGAAGAAAAGGAAAGCCTGAAGCTTAGTTGACCCATTCGAAGAGGTGAACATGTCTGATAGAACAACAAATATTGTTGGGTCATCGAATCCTAGGAAGGTATCAAATTCAAGTAGCCAGAGCCCGAATCTAGGCATGATGAAGTGTTTTCATGACATATCTGCTATATATTAAACCTGCAGAAGACCCCTAAATAAGGGGAGAAAATTATGGAAGGTAAGTAATATAAAATTAGGGTGAAATTACTGGATTGATGAAAAGTAGGGTTTAATGACTGGGTGTAATTTGCAATTAATCTATTACTTGTGTGTGTTCGTAGGTTAATGAAGATGGTTGGTTTTTCAAATGGGATGAAGAGAATGCAATGAATGCTGATAAACTGCAAATGTTGAAAGAAGAGAATGCAAAATTGAGAAGCAAGATTGTTAAGGAGAAGGAGAAGAGGAGAAGAGTTGAAGAATAAATGAAGGCAGTGAATGAGGAACTCATGGCACTAAAACTTAAAGCTACAAACAACTGGGGGTGGTACAAAATGTGGATGTATTTGGCTATTTTCTTAGTTATTGTAGTTCTGGTCAGGGAAAATCGATGGTATGGTGTGGGCAGATGTAAGGAGTGGGTGTTGAAGCTTTGTAGCTATTTATTGGGGTAGATGAATGTGGTTGAATAGCTGTACTTTGTATTGAATGAAAGAAAAGAATGAATGTAGTGAAATGTGGTTAAATATTTTGCCATAAAAACATATGATCCACAAAGGTCATTATAATATTAAGCTTGATACCAAGTAATGAGCAAGTAATGATCCAAAAGAGTCATTACTTTCATTGTATGTCAACAAAATAAGCAAAAAAGGTTTATAAGTCATTATAATCCTGGCACATTAAGCCTCAAGCATACACACCTGATATCCAAATTACACAAGTTTAACACACAACAAACAACACCACACTTAAATTTCCTTGTCTGTTTCAATATAGAAATCTGACATCCTAAAAAAGCCTGTAGAGAAGTTAGAATCTTAACTATGGAGGGCTAATAAAAGGTTGTGAGCTGCTGATAGCTACTGATGCTTAACTGGAATGCTTGACTGGAAATGAAAGGCTGGCCTTGGTTTGTCATGGACTGTGGTCCAGATGAGGAAGGAATATCCTAAGACATTGAAAAATAAAAAATTAATAATGTGGAAAACTAGAAATATAAAAAAAAAATATATACAGTGAAATGTTAAAACACTTACCCTAACTATTCTTCCTCTACCTCTCCTACCTCTACTTCCTCCTCTACCTCTAGTGGCTCCTGCTTCTTGCTCCCTTGGCTTACTGAGAAGTTCAATTTATTTCCTTGGTCTGCCCCATTGCCTTTTCTCTAGAGGTGGGTTGCCATGAGTAGGCTGTGCTGGTTAAGGACATCCCTTCTTGTTACGACTAGGACTCTTACAGTTGGTGCACACCATCTGCCTTCCATGTCTTGTCAACCTGCCTGCCTTCTTAGGATCTTCATGTGGATCTTTCCTTTTGTTTCTCTTTGGTCTACTAGCTCCTACCTTAACTGGTGGAGGTTGAAGTGGCATGTCTTTCTCAGGCCAATGTCTCTCTAGTACAGAAAGATATTGAACCTTTATAAGTTGTCATATACCTCTACTTCTTGAAATAAGAATAGACATAATCTTCTGGACCTTGCTTCATCCATGCTGCACATACAATGGCATGATAACGAGGTACTCCTGTGAGATTTCATTTTCTGCATGTGCATTTGGCTTGGTTGAGATCTACAACAAGGCTATCTAGCCTGTGTTTGACCTGAAACACTTTGTTGCCAGATGAAACAGGGAAACAATTTCTTGCCTCTTCTTTTTCCTTCTCTAATTTACTCCTTATTCTAGGGCAGATGTCATCTTTAGATGCTTCCATAATAGAACTTTTCACCACAATCCTCTCCATCAAAACTATTCTAATATCCTCTAACATGTCAATCAAATGTTTGGTTCTTACATGGACAACATAGGCATTGAAATTCTCAGCCACGTTGTTGACAATAACATAACACTCTGAATCTTCTCTCACGAAGGCCCTGCAGAATAGTCTTGGATTTTGATGCTCAAAATCTTCTGTTGCCTTAGAGAAGGTTTGTCTTAGCAAGTCCAATTATCTCAAACCTAGATAACCTAGCTATGTCAATAGGCTCATTCTCAAACACTCCACCTCCAACATATTCCACCTCAACACCATCCACAAATTTTCTCCCATGATGAATCTCTACAACTATGTCATCAACACCCATTTTCGTCGACTACACTGATTACAAAACAAATCAAACATACAAAGATACATGCATTAGGTTGACATTTACAAAAGCAGGCATATTAAACAACCTTAACTCCTGATCAACCCAACAATAAACAATAACAAATCACATCCAACAACTTCATTATTTTATACTGCACCAATGACACTTAAACTAATTACAATTAAGTGAAAAAAGCTTACCTTCACATGCTTCAGTCCAGAAAGTGGGGTTGTGCTTCTTTTCCACAAATTTTCTTATCGATTTTGCCAGCAACTACCTTCCAATTACAGTTTAGCAGCAACAAAGGATGAAAACAAACTCAGTTTTGCTTGCAATGCTCAACACTCCAACTCTGGGATTTCCACTTTTCTGATTAATTTTGAAATTTTGATGAGAGAGAATGAGAAACTTAGTGTAGTTACTTTTTCCAGGTTTTAATTACATCGAGTGGGAAGTTTTATTTCAAGAGGAGAGAAACTGAGGAAGGAGAGAGAATGAGGAAGCAGTTGCAAACTTAGCACTGATGTGTCCAAAATTAAACGGGTCAACTAAGCTTAGTAGGATAAACAAGGTCAAAATTGCATTTTTCTTTTCTTTTTTTTTTGTTCGCTTCTTAATTACGCATAGGGATCAACCACCGCCACGTCACCTTTCCGACGAGTCCGACTCAGTGGTGGTATACCAAAATTAAATCCCTTCAAAGTACATCTTACTGACAACGATTTCTTAAGTTCAGCCTATTATCTTTCACTACCCTATAAATTAAATTGGGATTATTATATTCCAAAAATCCTAAAAAAAAGTGGTTGAGATATAAAAAAAGGTCTGACAAGAAAGAAGATCTAATTAAAAAAAAAAAAATAATCATATAACCTTCTAATACGACTATTCAGCCGTTTTATTATTTCATTTGCCATCCCCATTAATTCATATTGACAATATTTTTATTATTCAAAACGACGTTTTGTTTTTCTAGTATTCTCTACCATGTAAATAAGCATTTGTTGTGATTAGATAAGCATTTTTTAATACGAAGAGGAGCATTCCAGCTAGTTTTGTAAATATTGATAAGTTTCTATTTTAGTATATAGATAAGAAAATTTGGGTTATACTATACAATTATGATGTCGATGTTGATAAGCATTTAATTGTTGTGTAGATAAAGATTTTGGACGTGGTTGGTAAAATTAGTTGTTTTAGTAATGATTAGCTGTTTTACTAGCTATTAACGATTTTAGTAGCGATTAACTGTGATCCACTAGTGGTTAATAGTTAGCTGTTTAACTTGCAATTTAAAATAAATGCGCTTGGTAAATGTAGCTAATGAAATAGCAAATTTATGTAAAATGAATAAAAAGGCACAATAAATAAATGTTTTAATAAATAAAAAGAAGAATTTTATAATTAGGAATGCAACCTCTAGGTAGAGGCTCTGAAAAGTTACTTTCATTAACTTTTGAAAAACACTACATAAACCTCTAACCACTACCTCATCCATTACTTTACTGGACACTTTTAATAGTAGTTCACAACATTTTGATCACTATAAACCACTGACCTCTGCTTCAACCTCTATTACTGAACACAGCCTTTATTAGTTAGCTCATAAGCATTTTGATTGTTGGTTGATAAAGTACCATGGTTGATGTGTAAGTGTCAATGTAACTTTTATTATTTCTCATCTATTAAGGAGACCTCTTTTGACGGCTTGTAGGTTATGAAACCCTAATCCTAGTCCTTCCTATTTATTTTATTTCACCTCCTCAGATAACAATGTAGTATTTACAACTCTCAGTCCAAGGGAAAGAGAGGAGAGAGAGCGGAAGGAAAAGTCCATCTCTGAAGAACCCTAAGGTCCGTACTCGAATTTTCTTCTTATCATTTAGCTTATTTGTTTACGCCTATTATTGATTACTAGGGAATATCATATTAATTTTGATTACTGTCGCCTACATCTCTTAATTTGATTCCACCAAATTCCCAAACCGCAATTCTTTATCATATTCATAAGTCATGTTCAGGTTGTTTATTTCAACTAGGTTGCTATCACCGTGCTTTATCAAAGTTTCTTTCTTGCTTCTGGTTACTATATTTTATTACACCATCTTCAATTCTACTATATTTTTAAGCAAAATTTGTGATTTGTCAACTTATGCATGAAGTCTTGGTGAACATAAATTGAGATTCGTATGTTGCATTTTTGGTGGGATATGGATTATTTAATTATATCAAAATCATGATTACAAAGTCTAATTTTCATATCTTCTTCAACTAGCCCTATTTTCTCATCGAGATTTGACAGAATGGCTCTTGTTTCCAAGTGAATAAACGAATTCAAATTTAAGAATTTTTATTGATTATATTTTAAAGTTAGCAACTTCCTGCGATTGATGCCTACACCAAAAGGGGTTTTTCAATCCTAGTTCTTAGTGGTGAATTCTAGCTAGGGTTCGATACAGTTAGTACTTCTTACCAAACTATTCATAGTATGAGTCTATGTTGCTAATAACTAGCCTCGTGTCGAAAATAGGGGACATTCGAACTCTTCGATTAGGTTAATTTGGATTAGCAGTTTCAGGTAAGTGGTGTAATACTCTTTTAGTATTTCATGCCAAAACATTATTTGTTAAATTCCTTCCGTAAACTGATTTTGTTAATCGGGTTGGCATGCTACTGTTTGAATCGAATTATCTTCAGAATCTGTTAAAAGGTGCAGTTTTGCTACGTTTTGACTTCTGTTTGGAAAATAACCTGTTTGATGAATGCCAATTTTGCTGTGACATTAATCATATTTGGTAAACAACTATGATTTTATTGCATTTGACCATTATATTTGCAACGTAGCCCTTCTTGAATGGTATAAATTTTCCTATGTTGATTGACTATAGTAATTTTATCGTTTGAAGTATTTGATTGATGTCTTATGATAAGTCACTTGCTTTTTGTTACTAAATCGTTGTTTAATACTATTTATTAACTTAATTGATTGCGTATCACTTTGTATGAGCCTGAGATATCGATTTTGGTTTTTGGGCTATGTCTTCTGCCTTATCCAGTGGAGGTATATACTGGACATGTCGATCGACTTGTAGCATAAGCGCTATTCTGTTTTGTGATTCTAGTTTATATCTGTGATCGGTTGGGACCCTCTGTGTTGTGATATCGGTTATGACAAGTTGACTTTGTGACTCTCTGTTGCCTTGTCACAGGGCGAATAGTGGTCTTAGCCCCAAAATTGTCTATTCTAACGGATTTATTTAGATGATTTGCTTTGTCATATAATTGCAGATTCTAAATGGGCTTATAAAATGTACATGTTTCAAAACCCATTCTTAGTGATTTTATTTACGTATTGTTACTATTATAAATGACCCAGCGTATAGTTTATTTACATGCCTAACCCAGCTAAAGGAGTGTTATGCTACTTACTGGGCTTTCGAGTTCATCCCTTCATCTTTCTATTTTTTTTCAGGTCTTATTTCTGTTAGTGTCTGAGTCATGAAATGGAGATCAGTTGCAGTTGTTGTTGTATGAGTCTTAGAGACTGGATTTGTTAGCCAGGGGAGCAGTATTACATTATTTTTATGCATTATGTGAGTAGGCCTCATTCAGTTACCTATTTTTATGGAGGTAAGACATTTTAATTCCAACTTATTCATAGCCCTATTTTATTATGGTTAGCTTGAACCCCAACATATTGCTCGATTTGGGAAATAAAATTTATCTTTGGCAGTTATAGCTTTGTTGATATTTGAGTCTTGCATACTTGTGGGACTTGCAGTACTGCAAGTATGCGTTGTCTGTTATGTCCTGATTCGGGGCGTGACAGTCAATATGCATTTCGTTAATGTACAGACAAACTTCTCGGTCAATCTTTTTTTTTTTCCCTTTTTCTTTAAAGGATTTGTCTAATGAGACAATCGTATTTTCAAAAACATTGATGTATGACAAAAAGGTGGGTGAATAATGACAAAGGTATGCTGAGAAAGAGGGAAATCCAATTAAAAAATATATAATGTTCTAATATGAAAATCATAATACATTGTTCCATTTCATTTGATCGTCTCCTATTAATTCACGTTGATCATACTGTTCATGAGTATTTACTTGGTATTTTAACAAGCGTATTGTTTTGCAAGATATGTTGATGCTGATAAGCATTTACTCGATTCGCAGATAAACATACAATTAGTTTTAGAAGCAATTTGATTATTGTTGGAAATGAAGTGAAAAGAATCTGATAGAACAAGCGAACTGGGGATGGTGTCAAGGATTAAGCACTCTATATTTACGACCCTATTCTTTTCATGAGTATATTGCAAATGTGGAGTGAAAAGAAGTGGGAAGAAATGGATGGGAGCGAGTAGAAGTGGTTTGCTATATGTGGGAGTGGGAAATAAGTAAAAAGGAATGGAAAAGAGTGAAATGGAGTGAAAATATTGACATTAGTTATCTGAACGACTTGCGTAACATAAGAATAATTATTAATAATTATTATAATGATAATAATTAATATTAATTAATAATAAAAATAACAACTACTAATATTAATAATAATTAGTAATAATAAAACTAATAACTAATAATATTAAGAAGAATAATAAAAATTCTTATTAACATTACTAATAATAATATTAATGTTAATAATTATTATTTCAATGTTCATTAATTAATAATAGTTATTGTTGTTAATATTAAGTAATTACTATTAATCCTATTATTGGCTATTAATAATTATTAATAATAACAACTAATTATAATAATTATAATTATTATTATTATTTAATATTAAAAATAATAATTAATCATCAAAAATAATTATTGTTAATATTAATTATTATTATTATTGCTCTTAGTAATAATTATTGTTAATGTTAATATAATAAAAATAAAAATTACTAATTACTAGTCTTAATAATAATTAATAATTATATAATTACTAATGTTATGAATAATAATTATTATTGTTATTATCAATAAACAACAATTATCAATGTTAATAACTATTATTTAATATTTATCTATTTATTTATTATTACTAAAGATAATTACTATTAATACTATTAATTAATAATAATTTATAATAATTTATAATTATTTTGATAATCATAATTATTAATTAAAAAATTAATAATAATAATAAACAATAAAAATGATTGATGTTAACAATAATTAATAATAATAACTGCAATAATAATTCTTATTAATATTAATAATAATAATAATTTTTTAATATTAATACCAATAATAATATTAATATTAATAATTAATTATTAGTATTAACAAAAATTAGTAATCATTACAATAATAATTACGATTTATATTAATTATTATCTAAATAACAATAATTATAATAATAATATTAATAGTAACAAAAATTACTAATTAATAATATTGATAATAATAAATATTATGAATAATAATTATTACTAATAATAATTATTATTAATTAACAATAATAATTATAATGATAATACTTATTCATCTTAATAATAAAAATCATAATAAAAATGGGTTGGAGTGGGTAAAAGTGGTTTTTATTTTAAGAAGTAGGAAGGAATGGAAGGGAGTGAAGTTGGGAGATTTGCCCTCGAAAAGAACAAGGTCTATATAGGCATTTCTTTAATACTTTGTTAAGCATTTATGTAGTATAAATTACATGACTTTTTTGATTGGTCTGTAGATATTGATGGGTATTATTATTTACAGGTAGTTAATATTCTATAATTTGTGGATGAATATTTGATTATTTTTTTTGTATAGTTGGTTTATCAATGTTAATGAACATTTATATTGTACGTAGATAAGCATTTTCGTTGTTCATGTATAAGCATTTTGACTCTGTTTATAATTGATAGCTAAAAATTTTATCATGTACTTAATTTCATAAAAATGGCTAATAGATAGAATTAGATTTATGAATGGAAAGTATTCAAAGCTTTTTTTTTTTGGGAAGAACAAAAAAGTTTAAAAAAATTAAAACAGTAAGTCATATGTGAGATCGTCTCACGAAAGTCATATCATGAGATGGATGTTTTTGTATTGACTATTAATAATTAATTGGGGTGACTTATAGTATCATTTAGGGATACTATTATTATAATCATATCTAAATGAACTACTAGTCATCCTAAGTTTAAAAGTCACTCCAAAACATATTGCTACTCACCGCATAGGCTCAAAAAATTACTCCTGAAAGAATATATTTCGCAATAAGCCATATATGAGATAGTCTCACCCAAGAATTTGTGAAATTAAAAAGAGACGACAAGAAAAAAAAAGAATTTTGAGAAAATGATAGTTGCTCAGATACAACCAAAGAAAAAAAAAAAAAAAGAATATGGAAAGATTATTAGAATATTATAACTTAGACCAAAAGAAGAAAGAATATTAAAAGCCCAAATGGATACATTAAGAATCTGGAGAAGGTCCATTAATAGGGAAAACAAAAGAGAGCCTTAAAAAAAAGACGAAAAGGTGATTGGAGAGAGGTTATAAAAATAGTTGAACACAGCTAGACCTGCCAAAAATTGACCTGGTCCGTAAATTCGATCCGAATCCGCTCAAAAATTTTGAATTCTGAACATGATTTTGTCGACCCGAGCCCGAAAAACCCGCAAATTTGCGGGTCAAACCCAAACCCGTCCATTTGACCCGAACATTATATCCTTAGTTTTTGATTTTTCTCTAATTTATCCTTCTTAACAATAATTATTAGTCATTTTTATCGAATAGTTTAAAAAAAATTATGTAACTATTAAATCTATTTACAAATTAAATAATAATAACCTTTTTTTTCATCTCCATTCTCTAAAAATAATATCGTACACAACGTTTAAATGAAAAAATATTAAAAATGAGTATAAAATCACATGAAATAACTATCTTATCTTTTTAAAAAAAGTTAATTTAAAAGAAGACAAGCATTAAAGATGCGCAAGTCATACCATTATATACTTTTAATTAAATAAATATGTCTAATTATTTGTTAAATTAATTAATTTGTAATAATTTAAATTTTTGATATTATAACTGCAAGAAAATATCTTGTGCTTCTTTTATTTAATTTTATTTGATTTTCGTTCTAACTAATCTTGCTCTATGATGTTAGTGGTAGGAAAACGGCTAGTCATATTCATATTGAGGTTCGCCTATTAATAAAGTTTTACGTTATTGGACATTGGTAGATTAGTTAATAAAAATATTAAATTATTAAATATATTGTTAACGGTCAAACTGCTACAATCCATTAAAATACTCTAGACGGGCTGCCCCATAAATGGCCGACCCGCTATTGACCTTCTTTCATTATATATGTTGATCTACACAAGATTAAGTGAGGCTTGATTCTTTGCCTGTGCATACAATTCGTTCATATATTATAATAAAAAGTTCGAATATTTTTTATATTATTTTGAGAAATTGTAATTATTATGCTTTTTCATTAAATAATGAAAATTTTGAGTAATAAATATGCAAAATTTTTGATTTTGAAAAAAGAAAAATAACTCATAGAAAAGGCGCTCTAAATCCGTTGGGTTGAACCGAATCTCGTAAAACCGAATTGCACCAGCTCGTATTTTACGCGAACCTGAAATACACCCGACCTGTATTTTACCGGAACCCGACTATATCCGATCTATATTTAACCCGTCCACCCGAATTGACAGGTCTAAACACAGTACATTCCGCTCAAGAAAGATCAACCCACTAGCGTAGTAGCGTGCTATCAGCGCTTTGCAGCAAAATTTTCGTAAAATGGAACAAACGCCATTCAGTGAGCGTACGTGAACTTCCAATCTACGGTGCCGCCTAGGCCTGGGATTAGTATATAGATACTGAACAAGAACAATGATGGCACAAAGATGCTCAGCTTAGCTGCATATAAATGCCGCAGAGGACCATAACTGACGGCTAATTGGTTGGACTTCGCACAAGCCTGGCTGCACCAATTCATCTCATGAGATTCATCCAGGAAGATGAAGAAGAGCAGCGCGGACGAGTTCATTCCGCCGATGTCGATAAGAACTATACGTCCCCCCCAAAAAAAAAATTAAAGAAAAAGGTTATTTCTCCTACCCATAAGTGACCACACCACGTGCAAGAGGTGACCACCCATAGCAGGTAGTCCAATAAGCCAAATAAGGATGGGTGTCAGAGTCCAAACTAACTGATAACCCAACTCCATTTGCTAGCTTAGAACAAATAACGCGGCATGAATTTGCGCTTGACATTCACGGTTTGTTAGTTCATTCAAAGCTAGCACATGACGATAAATCAACAGTCTTATCTTTAGACTTTCCAAATTGAGTCCTTTAAGTTCTCAACTACTCATCCACAAAAATTTACATCATCACCTCTCTAGTCGCCAATCAACAATGTGGTTGTTTCCAAAGTGAAACCATAATTTTTATAATCCCAGCTGAATAGAGAGGCTGATACGTCAGTCATTATGCAGTTCACTAAAGAATTGAAGCAATTCTGAAAACTAATGGATCCTATATTCCTAACTGCTTCTGTAGATCAACGCATAAACAATATCGAACTCGAAGGATTAGCATTCATCTAAATTCGTATGAGAGAATCAATCATCACGGATAACTGCTACTCCTAGGATAGCTGCAAACCGTTTTGACATAAGAAAGTTGACCAGTATGCACGGCCTTAGGTTGCTGCAAGCCCGGAAAGCTACCAAAAAAATTGGACATCTTTGCCGTACAGATGAATAGGGCTGCCCATCTATAAACATCATGTATTGTGCCGTTAATTGTACTGCACCTTCACCAACTAATAGCCCTTGTTACCACGGATGCGAGCTCTCATGTCGACCTGAATGGAAATCATTGGTTAGGAAATTCTCCTTATTGACCAAATTTAACTCTTGTTCCGTAACAAAAACAAGACAATCAAGAATGACACGAAATAAATTAGTAGGCAACCATAGCATCCCACACAATGGACTGAAATTGATCTAATTCATTCATAGGATTGTAATGAGACCTGGCACACAGACAGTTAGACTGTCAAAGTTCAGGTTTCAGTTGGAATTGGATCATGTTCAGGTTTGTTGAAGTTCCCAATCAGATCTGGATCTAGTCGGATCTAGTTTCAATCTGAGTCAAGTTATGGTCTACTATTGATAGGTTCAATAGGTTCGTTAGTATTGGCCAGGAAACTCTCAAATCAGGTTGGTATTCAACAGGATTTGGGTTCAAGTTGAAATGAAGTTGCCCTATTTTTGGATCGAAGGTGAAGTAATCGGATACCAGTCAAATTACCAAGTCTAAATCGGAATCGAAATCCAAATTCATATCCCAAAGTTCTGACTAGGCAAGTTGCCCTACATTAAAAGCAATTGACAGACTGAAATGGAATGAATAAATGAGAGAAGAAACTGGAGCATTGTAAGAGATAGCATACACACAACTATGGTTCTGAAGTCTGAACCATGCAATTCACAAGTCAGCAAATACTTTACAAGTTAAAAAACTTGTTTTTCAACCAGCGCCACCAGATAGAGTTAGTAGAACACAGAAGTGCAGTGTATTTATAATGCCACATGAGCAGGAACCCATTAGGGTGCACTACCAAATCCTTAGCAATTCAATGTGTACTAAATTGCGTGCAGGGGTTACATGGGAAAATGTCACAAAGATTGAAGAATCAGGTGTGAAACCTTGAGGCAACAATGGAAAGGACAGGTTTCATAAAGTTCACAAGGTTGAGGTGATATCCTCACAGGTAACAACATTCAACTGTCCCACAAATGAACACCCAACTCCCATTGCTAGTTGCCGGAGAAGGTAGTGAAAGATGATTAGTTCAATTTCCAGCTAAAGCTGATGACCTTGAAGATCAGGAAAGCACCTCCAAAGTCCAAAGCTAATGTCCTAACACCCCCCCCCCGGGCTACCCCCTTCACCCCCCCCCCCCAAAAAAAAAAAAAAAGACGACACACACACACACACACAGAGGTAACAAAGGTAAAATCTCAAAAATAGGTGACCTTAGCCTCTACAGTCTGACTTCGTACAGACTGCACTGGGGGTTCCATTGGAAAACCATGAAAGCTTATGTTAAGCAATCTTTTCACTAAAGGTTTCTGGGTGGCTGCAGTGCGTCAATTCTTCAAGGAACTAGATTATTGCTATGCATTTCTGATAAGATCAGAATGACCAACAAGATATATGAAGCCCAAATCCATGTGATCGAAGAAAACACAAGTGAAAGAGTACTATCTCAATCTTTGGGAAATAAATTTTCAAGGGAATATCCTTTTGTGCTGCCCTCTCTCTACTTGTATGCACGGAATATTGCTTCTGCATCCTTATTACATATCTTCAAAAACAATTGCAAGGCATTGACCAATTTTATGGTACCTAATGGGTATCTTAATACATGCACACAGAAATCCACCTACAAAATGACCAATATCTCTTAACAGAAGCATAAACTGGCATTGCATGTTCATGTGTCAGCCAAAAATTTACTCCACTAATTTCTTCCATCTGAGGAATACTCAAGACTCAAATTTCAATAGACTTCAAGGAGACCCAGGCAAAAGGGGGTAAGTGGTCACTAAGTCAACATTTGCATGATATTTGTTTTCCAGCAAATAGCAGCATTTAAGACAATGAAGGACTCTCCACAGACGACAAAATGCCTCGTATAATACCTTTGTCATACACTAGGCAACAATGGATAATACAAATCTAGACTTGACAAACTTATATGCACAATCCCATAATCAAATTATCACAATGTCCAAAATCACTCTTGGACATCACACGGACCTACCTCTTAAACCCACAGCCCCAACTCATAAACCCACAAGCATGGAAAAAAGAAAGATACAAGACTTAAAGAGAAAATCCGGACCACATCATTTATCGCAATTCTGGAATCTAGTCATTTAGGTGCAATCAATCAACAGTTGAGGGCTAAATATACACTAGAAAAACTCACACCAGCTCCGGTTCTGTTTCTACCGGCTTGAGCATTCAATGGTACCTCCAGAGATCATGAACCCACAAGCAGAGTACAGACTTAAAACACAAAGTTAACAAGCCAAGTAGCAACATGAATATATTGTATTCACAGCATTTCAGTTCGCCTGCTACACCATATACCTCAAAAAACAGTTAACTCCAAGGCAAATTACTGTATACTCTCAACCTTCCATCTGTTTTTCATTGAAATCTGTCCCCTCCAAGTCTTTTTGGTTATGCTTTTAATCCTTACTAGATAATAGAGGGCTTAATGTCCAGTTCAACACAGATAAACTGCAGAAATCTGGACCAACATTAAGCTCCCAGAAAGCAAGAGAAAATAACTGGATATATTTCGGCAGCTATGGCAGACCATCTTTCTATCTGGAATTGTGAGGAGTTCTCAATTCAAAGAATGAATTCAGCAAGTTTGGAGCCAGTTTAATGTTTAAATGACAGCACAGGTGCGCAAGGCTTAGAGATGACTGCAACCATTACTCGCTGGAGATTGACTGAGAAATTTTCAAGACATCCTCTGGAGGCTCCTAGCGGCATTAACCAGCAAAACAGAAGAAGAAAATTATAGCAACTGTTTTTTTTTTTTTTTTTTAATCAGGAACAGAAGAAAAAAATTATAGCAACTGTTGCTCGGTGACGTGATTGAAAAAAATCCTCAAGATATTCTTTTTCAGGATCATAAGGGGCAATGTTTATCAGCAAAACCACATCAAGCAAGGGAAAATTTGTCCAAGGTTTTCATGGGGAACTACGAAGCAACTTTTGGTCTATGGCACCCAGAAGATGAACTCTGGTCCTAAATGTCAGTAATAATGTCATGTTCAGTAAGAGTTCCATGGTATAGCACTAGGCAGTATGAGCATTGAAGCAGACGCCCAGTCAAGCGCATGTCTGAGAAGAACCTAAAACGACTGGCTGCATAATGTTTGCTACACAAGTAATATGTTATATGGTTTCAGAGTTGCGTGAATTTTATAACTGTACCAGTAAGAAGGCCCACGACAGCCAGATTGATCAAAATTTACATGAGATAATAATGTTGTCACTAATGTACGACGAAAGCAGCGCATAAACAAAGATGAAACTTGCAAAGGGCACATAGAAACCAATTCTCCTATTCAAATGAGACCCATTTTAGAACTGCACGCTTATAATGACCAGGAACTACTGGCTTCTCAGGAGACAATCGGAGCATCATTGTTAGAAAGCAGATAAAGGTGGAAAGGGAATGGCAGGACAGTTTTCTAAGTAATGTTGCATCTGTTGTCAAAGGCGGGATGAAGGACTGTAAAGACACAGCCAAAGAGATCCTGCAAGCCAAGAGAATATGAAGGAGCACTCAGGTTCCAACGCAGAAATGATTTATTACCTGGAAATCAAACCATTTGCACCAAGAATCAAGTGATCTTTATCGTTATCAAGGTTACAAGGCTTACATGACTGAGGCTCCTATAGTGGACCTGTTAGGTGTTCTGAAAAGCGAACCAAGATCGACACCAAGATGTCCAGAATGGTTAGGCTACTGTAGCAGGCAAGATTTGGTGTAGGACGCTCTAAAAGCAATTCCTACACCAATCATTCAATGAATAAACTCACAATATTTTGAAAATTCTCAATTTCATTCATTGAATCATGCCTCACCTCAATGTATAAGGTGGTTTATATAGGGATCAATACAATTACGAAGGATAGAAAATATTTAGAAGATAAAGATAGAACTAAGATGGGATAGAAGATAAGATATGAATAAAGATAATTATTATCCGAACAAAGAATCGCTAAGTTCCTAAATTTCCTATGTTTCCTATAGTATATATTGTGGTCAAATTGCTTAGGAGCTAATTCATCATTCTCCCCCACACAAAAGAACTCGACTCCAACGAGTTGTCTTGGAGTACCACTCTAGAGAGCTGGATTTAGATCATGAAACTCATCTTACGTAATCCAAGCAGTATCAGATTGCGGCCAGCCTGCTCATTGCACGATGAAACAACAGAACCCACCATGAGAAGATGACACAATCTCGTCATCCAGCACCGCTTTCCTAAGCAATTCTATGGCAGTATGTATTCTAGAAGAATAGGAGATTTTGTAATCTAGGGATTTTATTTTAGGATAAAATCCTTCTTATTTTATTTCTTAGCTTATTTTAGCTTTCGGATATATTTTCTATTCCTTTTTCAGTTGTATTGATTCTTATATAAACCTCCTCATGCATTGAGGAAAGACACGCTTAAATGAATTGAAATATCGAGTTTTGAAAATTCTTGTGTCAAGAAGTTCCTCGTTGTGGTGATTGCTCTTAGAGCATCCTACATCAATATTCTCCTTCGTAGGAATTGCTCTTAGAGGGTGCTACATCAATTTGGTATCAGAGCCTTTATGATATTTCCGCTGCCCTTTTTGTTCCTTTCCTTTTTGTCCATTCATGTTCAAAAAAAAATTTAAAAAAAATCAACCAAGTCCAAAGACCGTAGCCGCGGCCATTAACCCGTGATTGCCACCAATCCCGTCAGCCACTACCGCCATTGACCACCATAAAGGGGTCGCCACCTCAACCCGACCACCTCTAGCCCTCCAGCTGCCGTTAGCCGAAGAACTAAATTTCCTAAATCGCAAACCATAGCCGCCACAACTTTCTCTCGAACCACCACCAAACGTGCCGCCCACCACCAACAGCCACCACCCCCTCGGTCGCCACCTCCGTTCAACCACCACCAAACCTTCTCTACCGCCGGCCTCTCGCTAGAACCCTAAAAAGGCCAATTTTATCAACCCCAATTTGCGAAAACCCTAAATAACTGAAACCCTAGACCCCAAATTCAAGTTCGATCCCTCACATTCATCCAAAATTGATTTACTGCATTACCCACTAAATTTCATCCCAAAACCGTAAAACAATTGAGGCAAATTGTTACAATTCGTGCTTCAATAGCAAAACCCTAGAGGACGCCATTTGTTTTTGCTTCCAATTGATGGGCTTTGCACCTTCAACCGACCATAGAGAAGCATGACACCCTCTTTACAGTGCTACCTTGCCACCATGGGCACCTCTTCTTGCCGAAAATCGTTCCCAGTGGCCCGTCTTCAATCCACTATCCATTGTTGCTATTCGCTGCTGCTTTTAGAAGCCTCATTGTTGCTGCCTAGAAGTGTTCGAATCCACTTGATTGACCCCTTATCTCCACCAACGCTTAATTCAGTTCTGCCGCTACCGAAGGTACGAAACCTAAGCCATTACTCGCAAGTTGCGAAGAGGCACGAGGATATCGATTTACTCTGATAAGAGTTTGATTCTCTATAAGCGAAATTAGCCTATTCCTGATTGTTTGGGTCTTTGAGTGCTTGCTTAGATCCTGATTTTTTTCCCCCTTGCTTCTTATTCCGTACTTGGTTCGAGTATTATCAATAATCCATAGACCTCGCAAAACTGACCCGAGATCCGAGATCCGAGATCCGAGACCCGAAACCAGCACCGAACGACCCCGACCCATACCTGACCCGACATTCAAAATACGCTTGCCGGAAAGTGGATCCGCCCCAAATCATCCCGACCCCGAATCATACCTGACCCGAAATTTTCTAAAAAGTTGTTTATTTTTGCATGACAAAAGCATTAGACCAAAAATCGGTTGCCCCAAAGTCGACTAGAACTAAAGTTCACCCGACCCAAACCGAACAGACCCGAAATGTCACTTAACCTGAAACATGTCCCGACCCAAATTTAACCCGATCAGTACGCAAACCGAATGTCATTACTATTGCAACTTAGTTTAATCTCACCACTTACATCTTGCATTGATATATGCATCCGCCACGTCATCCTCACCCAAACAGCCTCACCAATCCCAGATTGATGCCCTATCTGACATACTTGACTATCAAGATACCAGGTTCAACCAACTAGAGGCTAAGATTGACAAACTTACTAGAGCATTCAAGAAGTTACCCCTGCTTGACTAACCTCAAACCCCATCCCAAATTTCCCCTGAACTTCTCGTTTGGGAGGGGGCCGGGGGAAGTGATCGTCGTCAATGGGTCATTTATAAGTCAAGTCGGGCTAACGAGTTTAAGAAGAGAGAACCAGAACGAGTACTTTACTCTAACCACCAAGAGCAAGGGCAGAGGAGTGGCTTGAGGCATGGTTAAGGGGATCCTAGGGACCGTCTATTTGACACCTCTCGAGATAACGAAAGGAAGGGTGGGAGTCTAGACATGCAAACCTTGAAACTAACCGTAGAGTGTTCACAAAGGTTACTCTGATACTACTTGAAAGCTGAAAGTCGATGTACCCTCTTTTGATAGGAAGATAGATGCTACCACTTTTTCTTTTTCTTTTTCTAACTGGATAGTTGCTATATTAGTATAAGATGACTGATATTGAGAGGGTTCGATTTACTAAGATGAAACTCATAGGACCTGCTAGGAGTTTCGACAAACTGTCACGAGTCACCTTGAGCGAATGCGTCAACCTCCCATCATTCAATGGGAAGTTATGAAGGATAGGTTGAAAGAAAAGTACATCCCTTCTTTCCATAAAGCGCACCTTGTCAACCAAATGCTCGATCTTAGGCATTCCACCTCTAGTGTGTTATTATGTCAATAGTTTTGAGGAATTTACTCAACATTATGACCTTCTAGAGGATCCTTCCATTACCATAGTCCGCTTCATTCAGGGCTTACGGACTGACCTTGAGATGTAAGTAACCCTATCTACTCCTTATACTCTTGACGAGGCTTGCCACAAAGCTTTAGAGGTTGAAAAACTTAACGAGCTTTACCCTATGCGACGTGCTGCTCCTTCCTCTAGGGATCCTGCCCAATCTATCCCTAAGATCAGCAAGCCTTCTGTGAGTGCTTCAATCTCTAAGGGTCATATCCACCTAGAGTATCCCCACAGGTAGGAGCATCCTCTAGTACTTCCCGTAATCTAGTCCAATGTTTTAGTTGTCGTGGAAGAGGACATTATACTTCTAAGTGCTCTCCCATCGTGTCCTAGCAATACAGCAGGAGTCACTTGAACCACCTGAACTTTAGGAATAAGTTGTTGACCCTAAGGGAGGCTTTGAAGATCTTGTTGATGTTGAAAAGTAACCTTCTCTATGATACACATCTTAGAGTTGTTAGATATCTATTGGCCAACGATGAGTGGACACATACCACCATCTTTTACACCCTTCTTAGGTGTGGGGAAACTCTTATGAAAATCGTTATAAATGATGGCAGTACCTTGAACATTGTTGTTAAGGCCATTATAAAGCGTTGTCACCTTAAGATAGAGTCTCATCCCCACCCTTTTAAAGTAGCCTGGTCAACAAGAACAAGACCAACCTCGCAGTTACCCATAAATGCGAGGTTTCAATCCAAATTGGTGGTTACAAGGACAAGATTTTATGTGATGTCTTTACGATGGATGTTGCTCACACCCTCTTAGGTCATCCATGGCTTTATGATCAAAATGTCTCACATTATGGGAGGGAGAACACATATGCCTTTAGGTACATGAATAAGAATATCACTCTTAACCCGTGTCGACCCAAAGAGCTAATGTCTTCCCCGAGTCCCAAACCTTCCCCCACCTTGTCCTCTCCCCACAGCGTATCTACTTCATTGAGAGGAACTATCTCCCTCCTTCACCATAGAACTTTTGAGAGATTGGGAAATTCTAACAAGTTCTACTTAACAATATTAGCTAGGGAACTAGCTTCATATTCCATTGCCTTCCCTAGCGTCTCTTCAGGTGATCCGCCTTCCCAGGACCTCCTAGCTGAGATTGATGACCTACTTAAAGAGTTTGCTAATGTTTTGCCCGATGAGATTCCTAGTGACCTCCCTCCCCTTCGGGGCATACAACATGCTATTGATTTAGCTCCTGGTTCCCAACTCCCTAACCTTCCTCGTTATAGGTTGAACCCGACTAAGCAAGCAGAATTGAATAAGTAGGTTCAGGAAGTATTGTCTAAAGGTTTTGTTCGTCATAGCATAGGGCCCTATGCGGTTCTTGCCCTCCTTACCACTAAGAAGGATGGATCTTGGAAGATGAGTATCGATAGTAGAGTCACCAATAAGATAACAGTCAAGTATAGGTTTCCCATTCCAAGGCTAAAGGATATGCTTGACTGCTTGACTTGCTGGAGCTAGCTGGATCTGTAGACTTACATAGTGGTTATCACCATGTCTGCATTGGACCGGAAAATAAATGGAAGTCTACCTTTAAGGCCCAAGATGGCTTATCTGAGTGGATGGTTATACCTTTTGGGCTATTCAACACCCCCAGTACCTTTCTAAGATTCATGACTCATGTTCTTCAACCATTTATAAGAAAATTCCTGATTATTTATTTTGATGACATCTTGGTGTATAGCGAGTCTGGAGTAAATCATGTTGACCATCTCAAGCAACTCCTTTGCACACTTAGAGAAGCCAAGCTCTTTGCTAATCTAAAGAAGTGAATCTTCCTTCAATCTCAAGTCCTCTTTTTAGGGTTCATTATGTCTGCTCAAGGTATCTCTGCTAACCCTGACAAAGTTAAAGCCATTAGAGAGTGGCCTAAACCCAAGGCCCTTACTGAGGCTAGGAGTTTTCATGGTCTTGCCTCCTTCTACGGAGCGTTCAAAAGACATTTCAGCTTTATTATGGCACCTATTACAAACTTCTTGAAGTAAGACTCATTTCAATGAACTCCTACAGCGGCATCTGCTTTTAAAGAGATTAAAGAGATGATGTCATCTGCTCCAGTCCTTAGGTATCCTGACTTTAGCAATGTTTTTGAGGTTGCTTGTGATGCCTTTGGATATAGCATTGGTGGAGTGTTAAGTCATGAGGGACATCCTATAACATTATTTAGCGAAAAGCTCAAGGGATCTCAGCAGATCAAGTATACCACCTATGACAAAGGGTTATATGCTCTACTTCAGTCCCTTCGTCATTGGCGATATTACCTTCTCCCTCATAAATTTGTTGTATATTCAAATCATGAAGTCCTTAAGCACTGGAATTCTCAATCTAGTATCAATCCTAAGCATCTTGTACTTGATCTCCCTGATAGTTTTGATATTAGTCCTATTTTCAATGTGGAATATTTCACGCTTCATCGAAGTACTTTTGAGCCTCCTTATCTTCCTTTTGGGGTTTCTGTAGGTATTCAGGTCCCTAGATTCCCACCTTTGAGTCAACCACAGACTGACACCAAGGGGGTGTTGGATGATGAGTTTGTGTCCTCTTCTCATAGTGGGCTCCGACGCTTCCTTAGGTAATGGTCAGGGCGGCCAGTTAGATGCTACTTGGATTACTGAATACGAGTTCCGTGATCTTACTCTGACTCTTTTAGAGTGGTACCTAAAGGACGACTAGCCAAAGTCGAGTTCTTTTCCTGTGCGGGAGAATGATGTAGTATCTCCTAAGCAATTCCATGGCAATGTATATTCTAGGAAGAATAGGAGATTTTGTGATCTAGGAATTCTCCTTTAGGATAAAATCTTTCTTATTTTATTTCTTAGTCTATTTTAGCTGTTGTAATCTTCGAATATATTTTCTATTACTTTTTTCAGTTGTATCAATTTCTATATAAACCTCCTTATGAATTGAGGAAAAACACGCTTGAATAAATTGAAATATTGAATTTGAAAATTCTTGTGTAAATTTTCTCGTTGTGGAAATTGCTTTTAGAGCATCCTACATCAATATTCCTCTTTGTAACAATTGTTCTTAGAGCGTCCTACATCACCCGCCTCAATGTCATAAATGTCAGTATGTGGTTGCAGCAAAGGTGGGAGCCTAATGACCTAAGTACCTGCAGAAAAGCCAAAAGGAAGACAAGGAGGTTCAAAGGTACCTCGATGAAGAGTCTGATCCTCCACATTGAAAATAGGACTAATAACTAAGCTCACAGGGAAATCTTAAGGACATATACATTATATCCCAATTTTTGACAGATCCAATAAGGTCACATGGCACAAGCCTGAAGCTTTCAGAGGGAGTTTTTGGGTAGTCGTTCAGGTCAACTACGAGCCATAACAAAATCAACCACCGCAAAATTCACAACTCCACGACGCACACCGGCTGAAAGTTTGCTCAAAGCAATTTTGCGTCAAATCTCAGCATGCAAGTCATGTTGTGCAAATGTGGATGTAGGTTATGATACATGAGCTCAATCGAAACTCAAGCAATCTTCCTTGATTTGATTCTGGGATTGAATTCATTAAGCACACCAACAAGAACTAAGGGATATGGATGGGATAAAGGCTCGGCCACCACCCAAACTAACTGAGAAAACCACCCTCTAAACCATAAAGGCAAAGCCACCAGGTATAGATTAAAGGTAACCACTCGGTTTAACAAACAAAACTAGATTGTTAAAGAGAGGTTTGAGAGAGAACTCAAAGTTCAACAATGGAGTTTTTCATAACATTGTTCAATGCCTTACAACCAGCAAGGGAGAGCCTTTAAATAAGCAGCTTGCTCCTCTTTTCCCGCCTAAACTTGCCTTAGTGCTTAGGAAACCTCTAACCGGGCTTAGGCATAATCTAATCTCTAAACAGAAAGTAAGCTAGGTGTTTTTACAAGTCATAAGTCTAGTTAATCAAGCTTAATCATGCCTAAACATAATTAACTTAGCAAACAAAGTAACTTGCACATATTGGAGAGAGAAACGTGGCTGCTGAAGTCACGCACATTGCAGATGGCCAATCCAGATGGAGCTGGTGATCTTCCTCTTTGCTCATTGGTTAAGTGGCGTTCCAAAAGCTAAAAACTCCTAATGATGATGTCCCTAGCTATCTAAGCTACCAAAGAAGCAAGTAGGCAGGTGAGCAAACCCCCAGATTTAAGCAAAACCGTAGCTAAGTCCAAACAGTGTGTTGACTAAGATCACCCGAAATAGCATCCAACTTGTCTAAGTTAGCCAAACAAGCTAAGCCTAATTTAGGCCTGATTTAAGGCATGGGGGAATTCCTTAGGATGTTAAAATCCCCCTCCCCCCCCCCCCCAAAAAAAAAAAAAAAACCAAGAAATCAGTTCTAAATCAACCTTTAATCACAGAATGAGGCAAATCTTCAAACCAGGTCAGTGAAGGACCAAAACTTCAGGGGCCTCGATTTTGCAACTTTTGCACAAAATGCCCTGATCATAACCCAAAATGGACTTTGTTCCTTAACAGTAGGCTTCCTAAGGAGTCCAACAAAGTAGGACTCTCCCATAACAAGGCTTGGAAACACCAAGGAACATGTCATCCAAAACCGTGCTAAGTTCTGGAGTTATGAAGGAGAACAAGGTCTGGATTTGAGTTCTCATTGCTTGATTACCTTGAACTTCCTTGTCTTGATTTGTGCCTAGAACTTGATTTGGATTAAGGGAGCCTTCTATGGTGTCTTGCTCTCCACCAACCTCCCCTTCTACAAGAGGATTTGCCTTCAAATCCAAAGGGTCTTCAAAACAGTCCTCCACATAAGGACTTAGATCGCCGATATTGAATGTGGCTAAAACAACCATATCTCCTAACACCTGAAGCTTGTAGGCAATGTCTCCTATCTTTTCAATGATCTTGAATGGTTCATCCCCCCTTGAAATGAGGTTATTCTTCCTTTTGGATGGAAATCCCTCTTTTCTAAGGTGAAGCAAACTAGATCCCCAGGCTGCTTGCGGTGCTTGTTTGCTTTTGCTTTGTAAACTGCATCTGCCTTCTTAATGTGCCTTCTAATATGTTCATGCAGTTTCTTCATTTCCTTGGTCCTTACTTTAGCATCATAGCTAACCAGTGACTCACTTGGAATGGGCAGCAAGTCAATGGGGGTGATAGGGTTAACTCCATACACACATTCAAAAGGTGAATATAGGAAGGAGTCCTATTGTAAGCAAACTCAGCATGTGGCAACTTCAAATCCCAATCCTTCGAAATTTTACTAACCAAACTTCTAAACAAGGTACTAAGAGTCCGATTAGTCACCTCTATATGACCATTAGTTTGGGGGTAATAGGCCATACTAAACAAGAGTTTAGTACCAAGCAGCGTCCATAAACTTCTCCAGAAATGAGATAGGAACTTAGAATCCCTATCAGACACCATGGTTTTAGGCACACCATGTAGCCTAATAATCTCCCTGAAACAAAGCTTAGCAATATATGATGCATCATCAATTTTGTGGCATGAAATGAAATGAGCCTTTTTAGAAAACCTATCCACAACTACCATGATTGCATCCTTCGCTCTTTGTGTAGGAAGGGCCACAACAAAATCCATACTTACATTATCCCAATGTTTCAATGGTACAGGCAGTGAGATGTACAAACCATGGTGGAATTGGCTTTTGGCCTTATGGCAAATGGAACAAGCTATGATTACCTTGTGCACGTCTTCCCTCATTTCAGGCCAATAGAAATGCTCCTTGAGGATATCAATGGTCTTGTTAAGACCAAAGTGACCAAATAGAGCACACCTGTGAGCTTCTCGGACCAGTAGCTCTCTTAAAAGAGCTCTTTGCAATACAAAGCTTGTTGCCCTTGAATAAGTATATTTCCTTAATGCAGTAAGGGCTATTCTCCAGAATCTCCTCTAGGATCCCCTTGAAATCTAGATCCCCCTTATAAAGCTCCTGGACAGAATGGAAGCCAAGGACTTTAGCTTCCATAATAGAAAATAATGCATACCTCCCGGAAAGCGCATCCGCCACCAAATTCTCCTTCCTACTCGTGTTTGCAAGTGAAGTTTGAATGATTGCAAGAATTCCACCCATTTGGCATATCCTGGATTCAACTTATGTTGGCTATTGATGTACTTGAGAACTTGGTGATCAGAAAGCAAGACAAAAGGTATAGCCTTAAGGTGATAATCCCAATGAGTCAATGCCCTTACAAGAGCATAGAACTCTGTCATAGGTGCTGTATTTGCATCTTGAACCATTGAGCTTCTCACTGAAATAGACAATGGGCCTCTTGGATTAGACTAGGACAACCCTAATCCTTACTCACTTGCATCACACTCTAACTTAAATAGATCTTCAAAGTTTGGGAGTGCTAGACCGGGTGCACGGCATAGCTTCTATTAGATCATCTCAAAGGCTCTTTGGCAACCTTTGTCCACTCAAATACTCCTTTCTTCATGCATTGAGTAATTGGAGATATAATAGAGCTGAAATCTTTGATCAATCTCCTGTAAAAAGAAACCAAGCCATGACCTCGTCTCACCTCCGTGACTGTTCTAGGTTGAGACCAAGTCTAGATAGCCTCCACCTTGCTTTGATCAACCTGGATTCCCTTGGATGAAACCACATAACCAAGGAATGTGAGTTGTGGAGTAAAAACTCACACTTCTCTATCTTCGCATAGAGTTTCTGTCCTCTCAAAACCTGGAAAACTTGCAGCAGATGCTCCTTGTAATCCCTTTCATTCTGACTATAAACCAGAATGTCATCAAAGTATACAATAATAAAGTGACCAATAAAGGGTTTAAGTACTTCATTCATCAGTCTCATAAAAGTACTAGGAACATTATATAATCCAAATGGCATGACAAACCATTCATACAGCCCATGCTTAGTTTTAAAGGCTGTTTTCCATTCGTCTCCATCTCTCATTTTGATTTGGACCATTTGGTGATAGCCACTTCTTAAATCAATCAACACTTGGGCGCCATATAACTCATCTAGCATGTCATCAAGTCTAAGAATAGGATACCTACACTTGACTGTGATGTTGTTAATGACACCGCTATCAACACACATCCTCATGGGTTCCATCCCTTTTTGCCACAAGTAAAGTTGGGACAGGGCAAGGACTCATACTCTCCCCTATATAATCCCGATCACTAAGCTCTTGAACCTAACGTTGGAGCTCCTTGGTTTCTATTAGGTTATATCTATAGGCTGGCTTGTTTGGTAGGGAGGATCCGGGTAGTAGGTCAATGTGGTGCTCTATACCTATAATTGGAGGCAATCCCAGAGGTAGATCACTAAGAAATACATCCACAAACTCATGGATAAGTGGATGAGCAAGGGGATGTAAGGGTGTCTCTCCCTCTCCTTTTTCCGACACAAGGAAGGCATGGTTTGCCTTTGCTTATAGACCTCTCAACCCATGTTTCACTCAAAAATAAGGCCTTCTCACTTGTGTTTCCCTCCCCTTGGTTAGTCTTGACATTCGAGATATGGCTAAGGGATAAGGGGGGTAGGGGGTTAAGGTGTAGCTCCAGCCTTTGACTCTGAAGGTGTAAGAATTGGTTGTACCGTTATGAATGGCACCTTTGTCAAACTGCCATGGCCTCCCATGCATCCATAGGTAATATATCACAAAGCACTTCATCTCTAAAGTTACCAATGGTATATGCAATTAAAACTTGTTTGGTCACATGAACCTCATTTCTCTTTTTGAGCCATTGTAGTGAATATGGCCTAGGGTGGCCGAGGGTGCGACACTGTGGGTAGCTCAAGTTTGTCAACTAAATGGGCTGAAGCAAGATTAGTAAAACTAGCCCCATCAATGATCAAGTTACATATCTTTTCTTGAGTTGCACACCGTGAGTGCAAGGTGAGCTCCCTTTGATTTTCCTCCTTTGGGCTCTCCATGGTATGTAATAACCTTTCTAAGGACTAGAAACTCCCCCACTTTAGGAGTTAGAATGGTGGCCTCCTCCTCTTCTTCAATTTCTTCTTCACCTGGCTTAATGACAATCTGGTCAATCTCCTCTATTTCTTTGATGGTGAGTGCTCTCCTGTTTGGACATTCAGATTGTAAATGGTCATAACCTTAACATTTAAAGCATCTCTTACCATCAAGTTGCTTAGGGAATTCCCTAATAATACCTTTACCTTCGTCTCAGCTTTGATCTCCTTTTGGCTGAATTTCAGGTTCAGGGGCAAAATAAGGCTTAGGTGGAAGGTCAGGCCGTGAGTAGGAGCTTGTGTATGGCTTCTTGTTTTTGGCATACTTCTCTACTTTGATAGTCAGCTTACAAACATCCTCAAAACTCCAATAAGGCTAAAGATCAACTTTTTCAGCTATGTTTTGGTCTAACCCATTTAGGAACTTAACCACAGCTTGTTTTGGTTCCTCCTCTATCCCACTCCTAATCTTGAGTTGCTCAAAACTCTCTGATATACTCCTCCATACTCATTCGGCCTTGGTTTAATGAAGACACACTAAGATAGAAATCTCTCTTATAACCTTCTGGCAGAAACCTCTTATGCATTAACTTTTTCAGTTTGGACTATGCGGTGATCCGTGACTTCCCCTCTTTGGCTCTCTTTCTTCTAGTATTTTCACACCAAAGGGATGCATATTTCTTGAGTTTAAGAATGGAAACCTTTAAGGCTTTTTCATCAGAATAGCCCTTAATATGAAAGAATCTTTCCAAAGTTTGAATCCATTCTAAGTACACATCCGGGTTCAATGTGCCCTCAAATTCAGGGGGATCAAACTTCGTATCCCTAAGATCATCTTCAGTGTTTCTTAGTGGGCTTTTTCTCCCACTTGGTGAACGTTCATCTTGGGATGAAAATGAATAATCCAGGGTTGGATCATCCCTTTGCTGGCCACACTCTCTCCTCCTTCCTCCTCCAGGGTCATCTCTAAACCTGGCCAGACGTCCCTCTAGAGTTGGAGGATAGCATTCCCCCTCCCTAAGTCATGAGCTTCCTCAAAGCTTAGTCCCCTAGGGACCCTTGTTTGAGAAGGATCAACCTCCTCCCTCCCTGACATAGCTTTAAAATAGAATGTAGGCTGTTTGAGAAGTTTTACGTTCTTTTGTGGTTGGTTTTGTGTTTCGGCCAACGGGGTTCTTTGTCGGGTGTGGGAAACATGTTTGGGCAAAATGTAGGCTTAGAAAAACAGAGTATCACAAGGAAGAAAAACAAGAACTCACCAGGCTATGCTCTCATACCACTTTGATGCATGAGCTCAATCAAAACTCAAGCAAGCTTTCTAGATTTCATTCTGGGGTTGAATTCAAAAGGACACCAACCAGAACTAAGAGATACGGATGCGATAAAGGCTTGGCCACCACCCAAACTAACTGAGGAAACCACGCTCTAAACCGTAAAGGCAAAGCCACCAGGTTTAGATTAAAGGTAACCACTCGGTTTTAACAAACTAAACTAGGTTGTGAAACAGAGATTTGAGAGAGAACTCAAAGTTCAACAATGGAGTTTTTCATAACATTGTTCAAGGCCTTACAACCAGCAAGGGAGAGCCTTTAAATAAGCAGCTTGCTCCCTTCTTCCGCCTAAACTTGCCTTAGTGCTTAGGAAACTTCTAACCGGGGTAAGGCATAATCTGATCTCTAAACAGAAAGTGAGCTAGGTGCTTTTGCAAATCATAAGTCTAGTTAATCAAGATTAATCAAGCCTAAGCATGATTAACTTAGCAAACAAAGCAACTTGCACATGTTGGAGAGAGAAAAGTGGTTGTTTAAGTGACCCACACTGCAGCTGACCAATTCGGATGGAGTTGGTGATATTCCTCTTTGCTCATTAGTCAAGTGGCCTTCCAAAAGCTGAAAACTCCTAATGATGATGCCCCTGGATGTTTAAGCTACCAAGGAAGCAAGTAGGCAGGTGAGCAAACCCCCTGGTTTAAGCAAAATCATAGCTAAGTCAAAATAGTGTGTTTTGACTAAGATCACCCAGAATAGCGTCCAGCTTGTCTAAGTTGGCCAAACAAGCCAAGCCTCATTTAGGTCTGATTTTAAGACATGGGGGAATTCCTTAGGATGTTAACCTCCCCCCAACCCCCAAAAAACCAAGAAATCAGTTCTAAATCGACCTTTAATCACAACAACAACAACACAACACCACCTCCCAGTGTGGGCCCAGCTTTGCGGGGTTTGGAAAGATCCTGATGTAGGCAACCTTACCTCTACAGGCATCCCTACCCATAGAGAGACTGAATCCAAGAGACCCACATAACAACAATCTATAATCACATAATGAGCCAAATCTTCAAACCAGGTCAATGAAGGACCAAAACTTCAGGGGTCTCGGTTTTGAGTCTTTTGCACAAAATGCCTTGATTATAACCCAAAGTGGACTTTGTTCCTTAACAGTAGGCTTCCTAAGGAGTCCAACAAAGTAGGACTCTCCCATAACAGGGCTTGGGAACAAGAAGGAACATGTTATCCAAAACCGTGCTAAGTTCTGGAGTTGTGAAGGAGAACAAGGTCTGGATTTGAGTTCTCATTGTTTGATTACCTTGAACTTTCTTGTCTTGATTTGTCCCTAGAACTTGATTTGCATTAAGGGAGCCTTCTATGGTGTCTTGCTCTGCATCAGGTTATGACACTCAGGCATCAGGTGGAAGGACAATTAGTTGATCAGGGATGCGAGGGGAGTAACCATGGATAATCTCAAAAGGACTCCTACTTGTGAACCTATTGAATGACTTGTAATATGCAAACTCAGTAAGGGATAAAATCAAGTCCCAAGTTCCTCGTTTCTCCCCCACAACACATCCAAACAACTCCCTAAGACTGCGACTAATAACCTTTAGTTTGCCGAGCCGTTTAAGGATGGAAGGCTACGGGAGACCTCATGGTAGTACCACACAATCTCCATAATGTCTTCCAAAATAGCCCATGAACTTGACATCCTACCGGACACAATCAAAGTGGGAAGACCATGTAACCTAGCAATCTCATAGAAGACTAAATTAGCAACGTACGAAGCATCATCAGTCTTGCTAGAGGTAGTCAAATGCGCCATCTTAGAAAACCTATCTACCACAACCAAAATTGAATCATGGACACAAGACGTTTTAAGCATACCTAAACAAAGTCCACACTAATGTCTTTCCAAGGAGCAAGTGGTATAGGAAGAGAAGTGCAAAGAACTGCCTCTTTGTTTTGTAGCTTACTCACAGGTACGACATTGAGACACAATTCGATAGACGTTCCTCTTTAAAGAGAGCCACTAGAAGCGGTCCTCAACAAGTGCAATAACCCTACCTTTAGCCAAGTAAACAGCTAAACCCCTAGCTTGCATCTCCCAAACCAAGAAGTCCGGAAATGACATCCAAGGAATGCATAACTTAGAACCCCTAAACAAGTAATCAGCATGAATTATAAAGTCAACATGGCGCTTGCATTTTACGACTAAGAGCTCTGTGTAAAAGAGGAAAAATCAGGACAAGATGAGTGCGCCTTTAAGCTTGTCAAAACCTAGACCTCAACTTGTAATGTCTGTAAAAAGTACCCAATAAGATTGATCGCATAAGCCACCTCGTTCTCCGCACCAAATTTTGCTTAAGCACAAAGAAATACTCACTAATATACTGATTAACACTAGATGGAAACTTCCAGTGCTTAAGAGTTTCATAGTCCGAATATGCAACAAATTCATGAGGTAAAAGGCAATACCTCCAAAGGTGAACGGATTGAAGGAGGGCATACAAATCTCTCTTGTAGTTAGTGTACTTACTCCACCTAGAATCACTCTGCTTTCCACTAAAGAATGTTATAAGGTGTCCTCCAGACTTAATACTCCACCGATGCCTTAACCAAAGGCATCACAAACAACCTCAAAAGCCTTGCCAAAATCAGGGCGCCTAAAGACTAGAGTGGATGACATCTTCTCCTTAATTTTCCTAAAAGCAAACACTGCTGTAGAAGTCCACTAAAATGACCCTTTCTTCAAGTAGTCTATAATGAGAGCCATGACAGAGGAAAAGTGCCTAATGAGTCTACTATAAAAGGATGCCAGACCGTGGAAAATCCTAGCCTCAGTAATGGTTTTGGGTTCAGGCTGGTCACTAATGGTTCTAAGTTCTAACTTTGTCAAGATCACCAAAAATACCATCAACAAACACAACGAACCCCAAAAAAAAGAATCAGGGCTTAAAGGAAGACACACTTCTTTAGAGTACAAACAAGCTTTGCCTCTCCTAGAGCGTGGAGAAGATGTCTGAGATGCTCAATATGATATGTCCTGGACTTGTTATACACCAAGATGTCATCAAATTATACCACCAATAATTTCCCTATAAATGGCTATAAAACACGTCATAAGTCCCATAAAAATACTAAGAGCATTAGACACCCCAAAAGGCACGCCCATTCACTCAAATAGGCCATCTTGAGTCTTAAAAGTAGCCTTCCACTCATATCCCGATCCAAGGCGAACCTAATGACAACCACTACACAAGTCTATCTTAGAAAACTAACTAGTCCCTGCAAGACAATCAAGCATATCCTCTAACCTCAGGATGGGAAATCTATACTTGACCGTTGCCTTGTTGTTGACTCTACTATCAATGCATATCCTTCAAGATCCATCCTTCTTAGGGATAAGCAAGGCATGAACCGCAAAGGCACTTAAGCTATCACAAACAAAACCGTTGGACTATAGCTCCTAAACCTGTCTATTCAATTCCGCTCATTCGGTAGGGTTCAATCTATAATAAGGGAGGTTATTAAGGTAAGAACCTCGGACTAAGCCAATAGCATATTGTATGTCCCTAGGGGGCATTAGTGCACTAGCAAGCTCTTCACGACCAACATCACTAAATTCCTAAAGTGGAGCATCAATTACAGTTAGAAGGCCCTCGGAGGGCGGTTCACTAGAAGGTGAGCTAAGGAAAGTAATGTAACTCCATATCCAAGAGTGTAAGACAGAACTTGGTAGAATTCCCTTATCGTTCAAAGGGCTTATGATGAAGAAGGGAGATTGCTCCCTTAATTACAAGTATACGCACAAGATGTCACAAGAGAAGACAAGGTCGATGATGGCTTTGGCTAGGTGAGGGAAATAGCTCTTTAGGGAAACAAGGGGTTAAAGTGATGTTCATGCGCTAAACCTTCCCATCTTGTGGTACTTCATATGGAATCATGATCATTCAAAACAAGGAATTTGCGAGGATAGGGGTACATTTTAATTCTTCATTACTGCCTACTTCGCCATTGGACTTCAACGTCACCAGGTTTCTTATGATAAATTTGATGCGCCTAATAAGTTTCATATGTTGCTTCCAAAATTGTTCTTCATACCTTTTCTAGAGGTTGCAGTGGCTTTTTTCTTAAATAAAAAATTTAAGTAACAATGAAGAATATTATTAAAACAATATGAGGTGTCACCACTCACAAAATAGTGAATCAGTGAGATCACATAACATAAGTTAACATTCCACTAGTGGTATCATGTATAATTCTATCAATCAAATCGGGGAACAAGTAGAGATAACCATGAAGCACTCGACTCCAACTAAACAATAGTGTAACATCCCCCGGCTCCTTTCTAATAGCCAATTGATTTCATTTGCTCCTAATAACCTTTTTTGGTTGTTTTTTATTAGTAATTGCAATTTATATTATATATTTAAAGGACATAAAGCAGATGTTGCTCATTACAAAAGGAGGCAAATACAAACATCATCATATGCCCTCAAGCTCTCATGAATGATGTCATCTACAAAATCCAAAAAGTCCAAATTGTTGTGCATGATTAAATGCTTCACTCCAACTATATAAATTCTTAAAATTAAAAGTTCGAACTATAACAAGACGTAGCTTTAACCTCAAAAATCTACCAATTCCTCTACTTCGAATTACATCACCAAGCCTAACGAATCAACTTCCAAAATCCAACAATCCAACCCTTCTTCATCTCCCCCTTCCTAGCCACTAAAAAAATTTGTGACATTCCTTAGTAGAAACCAAACAAAACCCCTTTTTGAGGTGTACAGCCTTTCGTAGGATGCTAGCTTTGCATCCACCAAAGGGATCTTTTGTTACTCTTCTCTTGATGTTTTAGATTGCAGTGTGCATATGGGAGGTGTATACTGTATAGCCTTTTGTAGGATGCTAGCTTTGCATCTACCCTTTTGTTAATGAAATATATTTATTCTTTTCCTGATTAAAAAAAAAAAAAAAAAAAACCAAACAGAACCCCTTTGTGAAAGGGTGATTTTTGTGGCTACCATTTTCTACATGGGAGAAATCTTAAAAAACCAAAACATCTTTTTGGATTCTGTAGGTACTATCTTGTTCATGAGAGCTCGCAGGCATGATGATTTCTTGTAGCTCCCCTTTTTTTGTAGCTCTCCTTTTGTACATTGGTGAATCCCTTAATGCCATTTCACTATAATTTGATTACCCTTCAAAAGAGGAAAAAATAATTTTTATTATTTTTAGTTTACCCTCTCAGGTACGTCTCCTTATAGCAAAGTGAAAAACAAACTACAAGAAATAGTAGGCGGTATTAACCTAAGGAGGACATCGACTAGGATTGGTCCATTGTCTATACAGACTTCTAATTTCGTTAGGGACCAATAGGAGGGTCTTTTTGGGAGAAAAGTTAGGAACGGGTCATAGTTATTGCTCATACCAAAAATAGACTATCTAGCGAGGGGGATATGGAAAGGCCTTCAAAATTGTCACTTCAATACGTCAATGATATTTTTTTTTTATTTTTTGGGTAAGTAATCAAGAGGTATATTGAAAGGACACCAAGGGGATGTCACCCATTTACAAAAGGGGCAAACACAAAAACATTATGCCCTTAAGCTCTCATCCATAATGTAATCGACAAAAGCCAAAAAATTTAAATTTTTGTTACCACATAGCCCGATACTCCAACTATACAACAACCTCAAAAAATAAAGCTTAGACTCTTGAAACGACAGGGCTTTTTCATCAAAGATACGACGATTTCTCTCGTTCCACATAGTCCACCAAATAGCCAAAGGCACCATGTTCCAAACTCCAAGGACCCAACTCTTCTTTATCCTTCTCCAAGCTACTACCACATCTCTAACATTAGAAGGTTAAACCCAACTAATCCCCATGAGAGAGAGAGCTAAATCCCAAAGTGCGGAAACCCATCGACAGTGTACAAGAAGATGATCCGCGGTTTCTTCCTCCTCCAAGCACAAAGAGCATCTGCTTGGACCTCTAAAATTTCTTCTTTTAAGCATGCCATCAGTAGGGATCTTTCCTATGGTGGCTGCCCACGCAAAGAAACACACTTTTGTGGCCTTCCAAATGGACTTAGCCGCAAAATCATAACCATCCAAGGCATCAGAATGTGTGGAACAAAAACTCTTGATGCTAAAGGATCCCTTAGAGTTAATGGCCACACAATCTCATCCTTTCCTTGCAACAGAACCTCTTTGCCAGCAAGTACGGCTAACAAATCACAAAAATTGTCCTCTTCCCAATCATTGAGATTCCTCACAAAAGTCAAGTTCCAATGGCTAATGTCCCCATTCCAAGAAACAACTTCTTGGACCGTGGCATACTTCAAACGAGCCATCCTAAAAAGATCTGGAAAAAGAGTTTTTAAAGGCCGCTCCCCACACCACACATCACGCCAGAATAACACCCTTGAGCTATCCTTCACCTCAAAATACACTAAAGATTTGAACCGCCCAAGACCTGAGAAGATAGATTTCCAACAACCAACACCGTGGGCATAAGAACTCTTCTTACTCCACCAACCCATCTCATCCACCCCATATTTTGCCTTGATCACGTTTCTCCACATAGCATCATCCTCCTTTGCAAACCTCGACAACCATTTAGTCTTCAAAGCATCGTTCATAACACAGAGAGGTCTTATGCCAAGTCCTCCCTCTTGCTTAGGATGACACACATCGTTCCAATTAACCCAATGGAGGCCACTTCCATTATCAATAGAATTCCAAAGAAAATCTCTCATGATTTTCTCTAATCGATTAGCAATGCTAGCTGGGATGGTGAATAAAGACATGAAGTAGATAGGTAGTGCTCTTCAAAAGAGTCAGTCTGCCCCCTCTGGACAAAAGCTTAGACTTCCAGCCTGTCAATTTTTTATGGAACCTCTCAATCACTGGGTCCCAGACAGTTATGCTCTTATAAAAAGCACCAAGAGGAAGACCAAGATAAGAGGAAGACCAAGATAAGAAGAAGGCAAATGCTCAACTCCACACCCAAAGAACCGGGCCAAATCGTGAACATTAGGCACCTCACCAACAGGGATGAGTGCGCTTTTGGAAAGGTTAACCCTTAGCCCAGATATAGCTTCAAACAGTAGAAGGATGCACCTTAAGTAACCCAAATTACTTTCATCCGGCTTGCAAACAACAAGGGTATCATCGACAAAGAGCAAATGAGAAATCAACAAACCCTCGGAATGAGGGTTGCTAATCCGAAAGCCATTCAAGAAACCCTCCTCACCTGCTTTGATCACCAACTTACTAAGCATCTCCATAACCAAACTGAACAATAAAGGAGACAAAGGGTCCCCTTATCTTAGACCTCTTGAACTAGAGAAAAAACCAGATGCTTCACCATTAATCAAGATAGAGAAGCGCACAATGGAAGTACAAAAAGAGATCCATTTCCTCCACTTGTTAGGGAAACCCATTTTCTCAAGGATAGCCAAAAGAAAACTCCAAGAGATATGATCACAAGCCTTCTCAATGTCAAGCTTACACAGGATACCCGAAATTCCAGATCTTAAATAAGAATCGATGCACTCATTGGCAACCAAGGCAGCATCCAAGATTTGACAGTCAGGAACAAAAGCATGCTGCAAGGGACCCACAATTTTACCAACAGCTTTCCTCAATCTTGAAGCGAGGACTTTGGCAAGGATCTTATAAACACTCCCTACCAAACTGATCGGCCTAAAAAGCTTAATATCATCTGCGCCAGCCACTTTGGGAATCAAACTAATAAAAGTGGCATTTAAACTTTTCTCAAAGACACCTTTATTATGGAAATCAGCAAAAAAACCCCATAACTTCCTCCTTGACAGTAGACCAACAGTGCTGGAAGAAGGCTAAATTGAAACCGTCTGGCCCTGGCGCTTTCTCATTTCCTAACTGAGTGATGGCATTCCAAACTTCAGCTTCAGTAAACTCATTTTCAATATCCCTAGCATCATCAAGACTAATAGAGGCAAAAGCAATACCATCAAGAAAGATGCTTGATGGATGATCTTCATGATACAGATTTTCATAGAAGTGGACAATTACATCTTTGACCAAAGCAACATCCTCAAAGAGCTCGCCATCCACTTTAATTTTGTGAATGGCATTAAACATTCTTCTCCTATTTGCCACTTGATGGAAAAATTTGGTGTTGCGATCACCATCCACCATCCATTGCTGCTTTGCTCTTTGGAGGCAGAAAATATGAATGGACCTTCGCACCAGAGAGAGCTCTTTTTTAACTTCCAGTCTTTCAATTCTATCTACCCATGAGAGAGACTGTTGTTGCTCCTTCTCATCTAAGAGCTTCACTTTCTCCACCAAACTAGCCATCTTTAACTCTAACTGGCCAAACACATCCCTGTTCCACTGTTTGAGTGTGGACTTCAAAAAGTTCAGTTTCTTTGCCAAAACAAAACTGGAGGGGCCACTGACAGCCAACTCAACCCAAAAAGATTTGACAAGGTCACTAAAGCCATCCACTTCAAGCCACATATTTTCAAATTTAAACGGACATCTACCTTTGGAGGCTTCCCCAACCCGAAGAAGAATGGGAAAATGGTCCGAAGTAATTTTCGGAAGGGTAACTTGATGAACCCCCCGGAAGTGGTCTTCCCACTCAACCGAGAATCGGTCAATGCGAGCTAACACAGGAACCTCCTCATGGCTGGACCAAGTAAAGCGAGCACCTTCCAGTGGCGGATCAATCAGATTGCAATAATCAATAAAACTAGAGAACTCTCTCATTACCCAAGACGACCGACCACCTAAGGATCTCTCTGAAGGAAACTTGATGACATTAAAGTCCCCACCCAAACACCACGGTATGTCCCAAGAGGACATAGAGAACGACAACTCCTCAAATAAGGCCCGTGGCATATAGTCGTCATTAGGCCCATATACCCCAATCAAACCCCACTCAAAATTGTCCTCCAGCAACCTAAACTTACAGCAAATAGAGAACCCAATGTGAGAGTCACCAAGCTCCAAGACTTGAGGATCCCAAATGACAATAATGCCGCCTGAGCGACCCACCGAGGGTAAGTAACGCCACTCAATCGGATGGCGACCCCACAGACTAATCGCTATTGGACGACTTATAACTTCCAACTTGGATTCTTGGAGAATGGCAACATCACACGCGAAAGTGCGCAACACCCACTTAACATCCCCTCGCTTGTTTGGACAATTGAGCCCCCTGACATTCCAGGCAAGAACTTTAACGGCTGGCCCCATCCGAAGACAATCTCTCCCTTGCAACAGCATCCCCCCGCCCTCAACCACTTGATCACCTTTCATTCTATTGGCTTCCAGCGAGGCAAGAAAAGAGAGAAACTCCATCTCTCTACCTTCAATGGCCAAACCCATCTTCTTCCAAAAGATCATTCTGTCCAAGACCCACGCAGAGCCCTCACTAACATTTCCTGCATAAGCAGAACCAACTAATGCAACATCATCTAAACCTTGAGTGTGGGCTTGATGGGCAGCTTCCTCAAACAAAGAAGGCCCTCCCACCTCCTGCCTGCTTGGAGCACCCGAACCATCTTCAACAGCAAGCTTAGTCTTTCCAAACTTCTTCCTACGAGAGTAAACTACCACACTCGTGTCTGGTGAGCGAGCTGCAGGATGCAACTCCTCCTCCACCACATTAAGAGGTGATTCTGGGACCCTTGAGGCACACGGGGAACTGCACTCACAATCAGAGGAGGGGTAGTTCTCCAAAAGATCTCTCAACACCTGAAATTGGTTAATGCAGGGAGAAGAGGCCTCCACACACTCCTTAGGGCCACCCTTCGTGCCAGGAGACACTGGCACATCCTTAACATTGTCCTTGAAGGAGATCTTCTGCTTCAACCTGTCACCACTACCATTGTGAACTTCGCCCATCACAGCTACACAAAGATCCCATGATTCACACTCCCTACACTTCCACCCCATCACGGAAGAATCAGGGGGGCCACCTAGTTGCCCTCGAACGACACTAGCAAAAAACCTATCCCTGCTCACACGAAGCTTAGAGGGAATAGGAGCATTCCTTAATGGATGAGATCGCTTCTTGTGGCCTTCAATCAGAGTTTCCTTGAAAATCTTTGTCACCCCAAACTAACCCTCAGCCTTCGCAACCTCAGGGAAGATCACAGTCCTAACCTTCCCACCATTGCCCAAAAGAGAGAGGACAATGAATCTACCTTTGTTATTCTTTCTCAGTTGAAGCAATAGACACCTCTGACCCACCTAAAAATTTTCAACCACAATGGTTCTCCCTTTAAGAAGCAGAAGCGAACCATTTGAACTGCCACCCATCGAAACTCCTGCAGGCTCAACTGGATAAACGACATTTTCCTTTTACTGGATTCAGCAACTTTAAAAGGAAAAGGACCTCCCATACCCCTGGACACTTCCAGGAGCTTCCCCTCCACCCTCACAGCAGCATACATGACAGAACACGAGGCCAATGCAAAGAAAGGGAAGGAAGAAAAACCACATAACGAAACAAGCTAAGACGGGGGCCAAAGAACTGACCACTGAACCCACGTACACCAAACCGTGGTCAGAGAAGAGAGAAAACGAGTAGGAATAACACAAAAGCCACTCACCGGCGACTGGACGGATAGAACGGCAGCACCAGAGGAGAAAACGGCAGAGTCTGGGCCGGAAGAAGAGAGCTGAGAGAATTCCGGCGAGATTCCGGTGACCGGAGAAGTCGCCGGCGACTGGAAAACCGCCACCAAACCCACCGGAACTGACAGAAACTGCCGGCCAGCCCAAAGCAGTGACCGGAAAACACCCAAGACCTCCACTGGCGCAGAAATCTAAAGAAACGACAAGGAAGAGCCAAAACAAACCCAAGACGACCGGCGAAGTGGACGACCGACGGCTCCCGGAGACCTAAAATCCAACAAACCTCAGGTGGACCTCCGATGGCCACTCCGGTCACCCTGAGCTTCACCGGCCATCGAGGACCAGCACCTGGGGAGAGAGGAATGGGGGTCGTGCTAGTCGCGAGGGGGAGAGAGGAAAAGGCTGAAGTTTAGGAACTTTTAGAGATTGAATCACTTCAATACGTCAATGATATTTGGAGCTTGTCTATGTTTTTGGGATAATAGGAATTTCTGTCTTCTTCTCTTGATATTTTGGCTAGTAGGTACTCTCTATTATGGACACGAATAACTCTTCGTAGGATGCTTGCTTCGCATCCCTTTTATTCAGCTTAAAAGGTTGTACCTCATTGCAACGAAATTATTTACTTTAGCATTTCAACTATTTTTCTTTTAAGGAATAGTCATCCTCCATATAATATAATCTCTCTTTTAAGGAATAGTTTATCAAATAGTAATTAGACCTGCTGTACTGTATGGATCGGAGTGTTGGCCTATAAAAAAGACGCAGGTTCAAAGATTGATGGTAGCAGAGATGAGGATGATTAGGTGGATGTGTGGTTATACGAGAATGGATAGAATTAGGAATGAAGTAATCAGAGACGTAGTTAAAGTGGCTCCCATCGAAAATAAGATGAGAAAAACAAAACTCACATGGTTTGGCCATATAAAAAGGAAGAGTGCGGACGCTCCAGTGAGGAGATGTGAGATGATTAACATCCCAGAAGGTAAAACAAGGAGAGGACGTCTTAAGAAGAGTTTGGACGAGGTGATTAAAGAGGACTTGAAAGTTGTAGGATTGACGGAGGACATAGTTCAGGATAGGAGACTATGGCGGGATAGAATTAGGATCTTAGATCGCAGAGAGTTGACCACCTGATTTGGTTGTCGTTTTTCAATTGCAATAGGGTAGTTTTAGATGTGGTTTTTTCGTATCATATTTGCATGCAAGTAGTACATACATTTGGGAAGAGACATTATTGGTCTACCGCTGCTTGGTAAGGTATAATACCTTCCTCTGCTATATTGTATTTTTTGATGTACTTATATTTACATAGTTACAGCCACCTAATTTATTAGTATTTCTGAGTTCACTCCCTGCTGCATATCCGTAGTCTTTTCATTTAATGTTTTCACAAAATCCTTCTTCTATAAAATGTTTTCATACAAAATCTTATTTTGTGTGTCTTTTGGATTCAGCCTCTCCACGGGCAAGGATGCTGGTAGAGGTAAAGTTGCTTACATCTGGATCTCCCCAGACCCCGCGAAAGCGGGACCCAAGTTGTTGTTGTTGTTGTCGTCGTCTCTCATGCACATTTCTCTTTTTCTTTTAAATTTTAAGTAGGAAAAGGATTGAATTCAATTTCAGATTGTGGCTTTGAAACACAACTCCACACAAGAAAAGGTATGTTGAACTGGGGAGAACGCAAAAGGAATGCATACCTGTCCCCTCTTGCAATTGAAGTATGTTTCTCTTAGACCGACACACTCACTGGGGATACAAGGGCTCTTCTCGCCAGCACACTCCCTAAACGACCGCTTTTGGACCTATACATGAAACATATGAATATGATTGCCAAGAGGCCAAAGACTTAACACTTGAACACTCATAGCACCTAGTCTCTAACACTTTAACTTTGGAACATTCCAACGCAATCGACAGCAATGTTGATGTGCATTTATTAGAGAATACTACAACGGAATGATACCAGCATTCACACATACAAAGAAAGTAAGAGATGAAACAAAAGGAAAAGGAAAAGAAGGGTACAAATCACATTCACCCAATTAAGGAGTTTGCATTTCACATCTTCATTGTAAAGTTAAATTTGGTGACTCTATGCTCATATCAAGCTTCAAATGCACTCTCCTAAAAGGCAACAATTACCACAAATGAAATACTATGGTTCAATATGATATCATTAAGAAGATCCTAGAGGGTAAAAACATCCAACATATTAATGGACCAAAGAGTAGATGCACTTATGCCCACATCACTACTTTTGTCAGCCATATTAAGATATCATATGGAGCAGCAACTATCACTCTAATTAGTTTACACTCCACATAGATTCATTGTTTGATCGACGCCAAAGCTTTAAATCAATGCTTCATTACTATAGAATCCCTCCTCTCTGTTAACGGGCAATCGGGCATACTTATCCCTATATGTTGGTAAGAAAAGCATGTATTCTGCCCACGAGCAACTTTGTAAACGAAACTTCTATATGAGTTTTCAAAGGACCAATTAATTAAAGTGTGCATAGGCAATAGCCATAGTAATGACAACTCCCAGCGTGGGTTCCGCTTCCGCTTCTATTAGATTTGGAGAGTTCCACAAAAAGATTTTTAGAAAAACGAATTGGATAAAAGAGCATTTTTAACCAAGTTGAAATTTTCAAAGAAGTTGGATTATTAGAAAAAACATTGAGTACTAAAACCAAGTAGCTTTAAGCCAAGATTTTGCGAAAATATTTCCCGAGTTGAAATCTTTTGGAATAATTTAGATAATAGAAGTATTAACTACTACCATCATGCGGCATTAGGTAAAACTATATTTTAGATAAGTGCAAGGTACTAAAATAATAGGAGCAAATTAATAATTGGAAAAAAAATTGAATTAATACTAACATCTTACATGCTAATAGGATTGAAAGTATCTTCGAGTATATGAAACAACATTTACATCCACAAGTAACTTACATCCAAAATTCTAAGAGCTACTACCTCACATCTACTATGCCAATAATCTAAGGCTGAACCTCCAGGATAGTCATGTCCCCCGTAAGTCCACGGTATCTCTTAACTTGTCTAAACACCTCATTTCAATTTTTCCTACGTCTTCTCTACTGCTACAATCAAGATAGGTCAATCATCTCACACTTCAAGGCAAATGAACTTATACTTCTCCTATTAATATGACCAAATCATCTAACTCTAGTCCCCCCATCTTATCATGTATAGGAGTCGCGCCTACTCTATCTCTGATCACTTCGTTCCTAATCCTGTCCAATCTTGTACAGTCACACATCCAGCTAATCTTCCTCATATCGGCAACCATCAATCTCTAGGCTTGAGTCTTTGTCTTCGGCTAATACTTCGAGCCATGTACCAATGTTAGTTTTACCACTATACAATAGAACGTGCCCTTTAATCTCACTGGGATCTTTTTACAGCACAGTGCTCCAAACATATTCCTCCATTTTCGCCACCATATCCTTATACGACGAACAAAGTCTTCATTGATATCCGCTTTGCCTTGTATGATGGAGTCCAAATTCTTAAACTTCTAAACCTTTGATATTGTTGTATCGGCAAGCCTAACTTCTTCAATTATCTCTTTTTCCCCTTTGCTAAACTTACATTCTAAGTACTCATTTTACAACCTGCTCTATCTAGAACTCTGACTCCAAAGAATCTCTTCACCGTTCTAAATTGTTGCCAACTTCTTTAGTACCATCTACCGAGAAAATATTATCGGCAAATAATATACGCCATGGTATCTTATCTTGAATGTCTTTGATGAGCTCATCCATGACAATCATATACAGAAAAGGACTTAAAGCTTAAAGCTAATTATTGGGGCAGTCCAATCTCTATTGAAAAATCCTTTGTGTCTCCTCCTATTGTCATTACCTTCGTCTTCACTACTTTGTACATATTTTTACTAACTCAAATATAAGCCAATGGTACTTCTTTCTTCTCTAAGCACATCTAGTGCATATCCCTAAGTACTCTGTCATATACCTTCGCAATATCGATGAACACCATGTGCTAGTCTTTTTTCCTATCCCTTCATAATTCAATAAGCCTTCTTATAAGATGAATAATTTCTATAGTTAATCTTGCAAGATTAAAACCAAACTAGTTCTCAAAAATTGAAATGTCCCACTTTAGCCTCTTTTCAATCACCCTTTCACAAAGTTTCATAATATGAATAAGCAATTTGATAGCTTTTGTGATCATTATATCTTTGAATATCACCCTTGCTCTAGTGAGGTGCAAAACTCGTACTAACTCTCCACTCCTATGGCATCTTCGCAGTCCTAAGAATGACATCAAACAACCTAGCCAACTAGTGAAGTCCTTCTCCCCCTAAGCATCTCCATATTTCAATAGGTATATAATCTAGGACAACTGCTTTTTCTGTCTTCATTTTTCTCGAAGCTTCTATGATCATCAGGCATATGGCACTTAAATCGGGTCTAATGCCGCAGGTATTCTAATTCAATCAAAGGTTTATTCATGGTCCCAATCTCATGAGTACAGTAGCTTAGATGTTTCACAAAAGCTTTTGATAGTTGATATGTACTTGCTTAAGGGAACAATGCAATAGGGGCGGAGCCATGGTAGGGTCACGTGGGGTCAAGCAACTCCGCTCAAAAATTTTAAAAAAAATAATCCATCAGCTATGTTAAAAATAAAAAGGACGTTATATATATAGTGTTTGAGGTAATTAGGACCATCAAAAGAAGTTTGCTCTAGCTGTTGGATGGCCGTGCCAGGACAAGGCAAATGGTTGATGTTGCATTTTTGAATCCTGCTACTAACTTTTTTTACTCAGTAGCTCTTTTTTTTTTTTTTTTCCCCTGGCCCCAAGTTTTCGAATTAGAGCCCAGTGCAGCTCGACTCTACCCCACCCCTCATTCTCAATTTTGCCTAGCTACCTACACACCCAGTCGCCCACCGTGGCATGCCCATGCCCACTCACGGTAGCCAACAACTGCTCTCAACTAGCTAGGCACGCCCCTCCATTGCCCGTCCATTCGACGCCCCCTCCTCACCACCACCACCAAAACTACATTCGAAGGTACAAACCCGAAAATACTAGATCTAATTCTAAGTATTTAGTTTTAATTTTAGCTATTATTTGTCAAAATTTCAATGTTTAGCTTTTAGTTGCTTAGATGGTTAGATTAATTGTTTAAAACTTTAAATCATTTGTCAATCTTGATTGTATGTGCTGTTCATTGCTTGAATTCGCCACTAATTGGTTACAATTGTTGAATATCCTCTACTTGCCTAATTGGATTGTTTTGGTCCTGTTGAAAATGCATAGATATTTCAAAAAGTTGGCTACTAGAATCATCATTTCCAAGACATGAAGGCTCGATTTCCTTAATTGCATTAGCTTTGTAATTTCATTTTTATAACTATTGATAAATTTAAAATTCCAAATCGTACATGTGTTTGAACCCGACCCCACTTGATTTAATTCCTACATTCGCCACTGCAATGCAACTAAAATCACATTTTCCCTCCCTCTTCCGCGGATCAAGCTCTTTCTCTTTGCGCATTCTTTCTCCCTTCCCCTCAGTTACTAAGTTTCCAACTTCCGGACTCTATTTTTACTCTCAATGTTGTTCCCTTTGCAGCACTAGATCATATTAACCTATTGGATAAATCTTAATATGAAAACAATACCTTATCTTTTCAAAAAACCAGTGAAAGCAGAAAGATAACTCAGCACGCCATCTGGGATTTTGCTCACTTCTAGTTCAAGCTACTTGACAAGAACTCACAAGATAATGGCCAGAAATTGAGTTGCAATTTCCAAAAGAAGATAATTGGCACAAGATGTTATGTCATTATGTCAAATGACAGGTGACACATATTTTTAGGTTAGCATGGATCATGATGCAATAGAGCCTTCTACTAAACAATTGAAAGAAGATTTTTCGCTGCAGCCTTTTCCGACCATGACAATTGTCATCATACTTCCTTAATAAATCAAGAGACAAGTACAAGGTCATACTTTTGTCATACATTGGATTCTGTAGCAATATGGCTTCTACAATTCCTATCATAGGAAAGAGAGAGAATGTGAGAAATTGCACATTGAATAAAACAAAAAAACTGCCCTCAGCTCATCCTAGATGCTCACAATTTACACATGAAACTATGAGGATCAAATTTATGCACTGGTAGCTACACACTATGAAATTAGATTGAAGGAATGAAATCAAATCTCGTATTAGATTATGCAATCAATTTTTAAATCTGTATGATCATTTTAAACACCATTGTCTTTCTATAAGATACCACAACACTATTTTTCACTGTGATTAATAGACTTTGATAAGTTTTTTACTGTGATTAATATTTTGGAGCCCTCTTTTTCTTTTAAGGCATGGATGATCCTGCTAGCAGCTAGCTAGCCACTGGACCTCGTCATAGGAGGTTTTGTCCTTCAGGGACAGGGGGAAAGAGAACTCACAGAACTATTATACCCCAAGAAAACTAAACCCCTTGATCTCAGAACCGTGTACTCGGCAACTAGTCAGAAGACAATACCCTGAAATGGTTCAAACTGGACTCCAGATACTAGAAATAAGAATTAGAAACAAACCTGCAAACAGAACTAGAAATCTAGGACCCACTTTTCTATCATAAATTTCTAAAATGAATAAGCCCATTGTAAATCAATTATTTTTCAAATTAATTCACTACAACCTAGCAAGTATATTGAAGTCAATTTTTTTGCCGGAAGTCCTGGATTCGGGGGATAAAATTGCATCTCCTCCAGATCAAAAATAATTTGGAAGTTGTAGAGATCAATCAGTCCTTCCACAACTCAAACAATCATGAACCAAAACTCAGACCACATGAAGAAGCAAATTTGTGAAAATAGAATACCTTGACACAATCAGACTCGCTGAGACACTTGATTAGCTCCTCTGCCAGACCTTTGCACGACTTCGCCATAGCTTCTCTCACTCCCGCTTCTCTTTTTGACGCGTCGAATGAGTTCTTGTTACCCGAAGTAGTTCCCTAGGAAGATGGCGGAAATTCAAGCCAGAGCCTAATTATTAGTGGTTTTTGAAGTTTGCAATTTGTAAAAGCGTAGTTTTCCCCGGAGTCAGCGCATAGCTAAAATTGCCATCAATCTTTTTCCTTTTGTGAAAAACGTCATCGAGTTAACTTTCTACCCAAACATATCACTGAGCTATATTATCATTGTCAAATTTGCCACTTTGACTCATGTTAACCAGCTGCAATAGGTTTATTTTTATTTTTTCTTTAAAATTAAAAGTCTTATAACTGAAATTAGTTTTCTTCCTCATCTTCCCCCTTCTCATCCTTCGTTCATGGGCTAGGGTTTGGCGTTCATGCTGAAATTGCCATTGAATTTGTAAGCAATCTCAGAAATTAGGGGTGGAAATTGAGTTAGCCAGTTGAGTCGACACCCTAAAACCCCTCAAGATGTTTGCAGCGTGTAGAAATTGTCTATGTTTCTCTGTATGCAAAAGGTGTTTAAGCTTTTGGGAAGAGATGTGTGATCCTTACAAGTATGACAATTAAGAACCCCCTGATAAGGTTTGCTAGGTGTAGAATGTTTTATTCACCTGGTGGATGTGATCACTTTGAATGGGTTGAGGACTCCCTTTGTGATAATGTGAGGTCAATGGTGGTGTCCCTGATTGTGTCAAATGAAATATTGGCGCAAGAAAAAGAGCATTTGCAGAGAATGAAGGAAGAAGCAGCTTGTGATAAAGATGTTGTGAAGAGGTTGAGGGAGAAGAATTCAAGGCTGAAGATGGAGAATTCAAGGCTGAAGATACAGCTTGTTGACTACCAAATGAGATAAAGGAAGGTGTTGTATGGTTTGCTATTGTTGTTTGGTTTGGTAATTGGTGTAGGCTTTGCTGTTGGGGGTGATGTTTGCAAGATATGAATTGTGATTATCTACAATGCAAAAGCAATGGCAATTTTGTACATGTGACTGTTTGAACCATTCGTTGCCTTTTAGTAATTACAAAGGAAAGAAAGAATGTGAAAACCAAGGTTAAGCTTTAGAAAGTAAAGGAAGAATATCAATTTATGATAAGGAGAACTCCATTAAATTGTACCCATAGTTAAGATTTACAAATACACATTGTAGCCATGGTTAAGCTTTATAAGCTGAGAACAAAGCAAGTTTCACATGTACATTGATGTACACATCCAAAAATTGCAACCTAACATGTACAATGATATACATATCACCAAAAATATGCCTAATGAAACTTGAAAATGTTGTGTCTAGCTATAATTCAAAAAGAATCAAAAACTCTAACTTTGCTTATAAACTTCTGATGTGCACTCTCCTGATCTAAGACAACATATGACTTCTTGGGGAATAGAACTGTTATCATTCTTCCAAATCTTCTTAGAGGTTGAGCTTATGAAGTTGAGGTGCCAGCAGCATTTGTAGGTGATGAATGCCCTGAAGCCCTTCTGACATTAAACTTGGGCCCGGAAGACATTGACTGCTGAGATAGAGGTGCAGGTGGAGTAGTTGCAGATGGAGTCCTTAGCAGCCTAACCCTCACTTTGAAGTTCCTTTCTATAAGGGATACATCTGCAGCAGATTGAGAGGGAGGAGGTGTGGGTTGAGAGGAAGTTGTGGGTTGAAAGGAAGTTGTAGGCTGAGCAGTAGCTTTAGGCTGAACAGTTTTGGCTTTGTTCTTGGTGTTGGGTTGGGATTTAGGGTTCTTTGTCGTTGAGGGTTGAGAGGAAGCTGTGGTGCTCACCCCCATAGGTTCGGAGGAAGCTCCTATGCAATGAACTACAGCTTATCCTTGGCAGGTTGATTTTGATCTTTTGATATTAAAAAAAAAAAGAAATAGTTAAACACATGGTACATAATGCACAACTCCCTAGACTGTATTCAGAAATAAATGACAAGAGGGATTAAACTTCAACTTCGGCTATCTTTAGGTGCATGTTTTCTTGTTGTGGCCCTCACCCCCACAGGTTGAGCAATGCATTTTCACACCATACTTGAAGATTTTTCCAACTTGCTTTGCAATTGTTTCCCCATGTTCTAACCTCCTTTTGAATTTCAGGTTGCCTTTCTTCTTAGTGGGAAACAAAGGAGCTTTGACTTCAACTCCTGGTGCCTACTTCCACATGTCCTCTCTATTTATGGGGATAAGAATATGTGCATATGTAATTCTCAAATACTCAGTCCTATAACAGTCATGCACAAAATTTAAGGGGTTTAGTCTCTCCTCCCTCATCACTACCAATGAATGAGGGCAGGGGATACCACTTGATTCCTAGCCCTTACAACTGCATTATCTTGATTCAAGTTCACAACAAAGCTTTAAGTGCTATGTTCCACACTATAAAACCCATTTCCCGCCCTTGATGCATGCCAATATCTTGCTCTATCCTTCAGTTTTTCTAGTTTGATAATGATCCTAGGGCATATGGAGTCTTCTACCTTGGCACCCCAACTTTGTCTTTGTGCCACTATCTTCATGACAGCCTTGAAGATTTCCCTAAGCATAGACACTATGGGTAGGTATCTAGCTTCCACAATGGACCTATTGAAGATTTCTGCCATATTATCATCAACTGAATCACATTTAGCATGTGGTTTAAATATAGTCAGTAGAAATGCCTTGGATCTTTCTTTTCTAAAAATTCCCAAGCCTTAGCATCTAAATCTTGCATTTTCTTCATGTGCTTTTTGAAATGCACTTCATTTGTGGATCTAGCAATTTTTCAGGAGACTTCCCTAAAAATCACACTCCTCCACTGATTTCTTAAATTAGCATAGACATACCTAGTACATATTCTGTATTCAGCACTAGGCATAAGACTTTATACACTCTCAGCAAGCCCCTATAAGCCATAGAAGCAGTGAAGTACTCCCATACCTCTCTTTTCTCACTCTGTGCCACACTCCATGCTATTGGATATATCTGGTTATTGGCATCCCTGCCTATAGTAACAAATACTTGCCCATTCCAAGGCCCCTTTAGGAAACATGCATCAAGTAAAATTACTCTCCTACACCCATCCAAGAAGCCCCTTTTTAATGGACCCAGGAGAAATGTACAGAAACCTAAATACATGCTCATCATCTGTAACTTTGG
>JAKOGI010001766.1:112500-130000 GCA_029747015.1 Carnegiea gigantea
ATATAGACCAAGTTTCCAAACCTTTTTTCAAAACTGATAGCATCCCAAAGGCTAACAAGGATTCTTTCTCTGAAGCCTTTTCTAATGCTTATTTCCTTAAAATCATTTCAGACCAGATACAAGAGCTGACAGCAGAGAAAGGCAAGCCAGTGTCATGTCTCGACAAAACCTGTCAAAATGAACCTTCAGATACCTCATCCACTAGTGACGATGAGGGTAACACTGATTGCGAGGAAACATTGAATGTTATAGAAGAAACATTCGATGACCCTTCTCCATCCGCCATAAATAAAATTAGGAATTGGATGGGGACAAGAAACTTCTATCCAAGACCTACACCCCCAGACATACAGTATGAGGAAAGAGGTAGTTTTACAACCTCGCAATTTAGTAGTGAATCAGTCCACCAATGGAACATAGATGGCAAATCAGAACATGAGATTCTTAGCACCTTGCAAGAAATGACCATGGCCTTATCTGTTTATAAAGCCCGTAAGCTAACCAATTCTCAAGCAGCCACTGCCCTAGTAGTAGGATTCTTAGGACAATTGAAATCCTGATGGGATAATTTCTTGACAGATGAGGATAGGACAAAAATCCTCAACCATAAGTACAAAAAGACTAATGATCGTGGCATAGAAGTCGAAGAAGAGAATGGAGCACAAATGCTCATTCATACCATTACCCTACATTTCGTAGGCAACCCTAGAGAAGAACAAGCAGCCTCAAAAACAATTCTCATTAACCTTAGATGTCCTACCTTGACTGACTATCATTGGTATAAGGATGTCTTTCTTACCCATGTATTAAAAAGGAAAGATGGTACTGAAGACTTTTGGAAAGAAAGGTTTATTGCAGGATTACCCAAGCTCTTTCGGAAAAGAATCCTCAATAAATTTTGCCAAAACTTTAGTACCAATGATATCCCATTTGGCCTGCTAACATTTGGATAACTATTCGGTATTATCAAATCTGAAGGATTAAATCTCTGTAACGAGATCAAAATCCAATCCAAATACGGATCAGAGAAAGCACAATCTTGTAAAGAGATGGGGTACTTTCTGTGAAGCATTTGGAATTACCAAAATTGAAGCTCCGTCTACTACATACAAGCGTCTTCAAAAACGAAAGCCCAAACCTACATTCAAAAGACCGCCTTTGAAATAGCCCAAACCATTCATTAAAAAAGAACAGCCCAAGCCTGTTCCCAAAAAGAAGCAAGCCTCCAAAAAGAAGAAACAAGTTGTTTGCTACAAATGTGGTAAAATAGGCCACAAAGCTTTCCAGTGCAAAACTGAACAAAAAAACAATGAGTTATTTTTTGGAGACCCAGAATTGCAGAAAAAACTCTTAGCTCTTTTAACAACCAACATTTCAGGATCTTATCAGGATGAAGAATATTATGCCGAATCCAGTGAGGATTCTGAGTATGAATCTTCTCCTATTTTATCCTTAAATGTTATTACAAGCAAACCCCAAAAGGAGTTCCTCCTAGACCTTATAGGCCAAATTCCTGACATCAATACCAAAAGAGAATACCTTGAAAAGCTAAAAGGTATTATCCTTGAAGAAGAAGAAAGGCCTCCTAAGTTCGAATTGGGACCCTCTACTTCTTCTTCTTTAACACAAATCTTTGACCGCTATCCAATTACCAATCCTTACCAACAAATTACAACCAAACAACTTCAAACTGAGATTAATGGTCTCAAATCCCAAGTGCGTTTTCTAAAAACAGAAGTTTTTGGGCTTAAAACAAAAGATCTAGAGATTGAAGCAAAACTTGCCATTTTAGAATCTTTTAAAACAAAACCTCTAGTTCTCGAAACCAAAGACATTTCAGGCATTCGAGAAACTGAGATTCTAGAAACGCAATTTTTGCAAACAATTTCCAAAGTCACATTTCAAAAATGGTATTCCATTGTTACACTTGTTGTAAACGATTTCTCAATTAATGCAGTCGCTCTCATTGATAGTGGGGCAGATCAAAACTGCATTAAAACAGGAATTGTTCCTACAAAGTTTTGTGAACGAACAAGGGAGCAATCAGTTTGTGCTAACAGCGAACCCTTGAAGATTCGTTACAAATTAAACAAAGGTTATATTCAAAATAATAATTACTGTTTTAAAAATATTTTCCTTATCGTTGATAATATTTCAAATGATATTATTTTAGGAACTTCATTTCTTACTCAAATCTATCCTTTCTCGATTAATGAAACCGGTGTTCATACAAAAATTATAGGTAACTCTATCTCATTTCCGTTTCTGTCTTCAGCTCATTAAAAGGAAATTTTAAGTTTACAGGCATCTTCAATTTTTAAGCGGATCAATAGTCTACAAACCAAAAAAAAGCAGATTTGCCATTTACAAGAAGAGATTTCTTATCTTTGCATTGAAGAACAATTATAAAATCCTTCTATTCAGCTCAAAATTACAGATTTCGAGCAACTAGTCAAGAAAAGAATATGTTCTGATCTTCCCAACACCTTCTGGGAACAAAAGAAACATATTATTTCTTTACCTTACGAACCAAATTTCAATGAAAAGGATATTCCTACAAAAGCTTGTCCAACACAAATGAATTTTGAACTTCTTGAACATTGCAAAAAAGAAATTCAAAGTCTTCTTGACAAAAAACTTATTCGACCTTCAAAATCGTCATGGAGCTGTGCAGCATTCTATGTCAATAATGCAGCCGAGAAAGAACGAGGCGTTCCCAGGCTCGTTATTAACTACAAACCCCTTAACAATGTTTTACAGTGGATCCGTTATCTAATTCCAAACAAAAGAGACTTATTAAACAGACTTTTTGATGCAAAAATATTTTTTAAGTTTGACATGAAATCTGAGTTCTGGCAAATTCAAATTACAGAACAAGATCGTTACAAAACTGCATTTACTGTTCCCTTTGGACATTACGAATGGAATGTGATGTCCTTTGGACTGGAGAATGCACCTTTTGAATTTCAAAATATTATGAATGATATTTTTACTCCCTATACATCTTTCATCACTATTTACATTGATGATGTTTTAGTCTTTTCAAAATCCATTGATCAGCATTTTAAACTTTTGCAAACATTCATGCATATCATCGAGAAAAATGGTCTTGCAGTTTCTGCATCAAAATTAGTTTTATTTCAAACCAAAATCAGGTTTCTTGGTCATGATATTTATCAAGGTACCATCAAACCCATCATGCGATCCCTCGCATTTGCTGGCAAATTTCCTGATGAAATCAAAGACAAAAAACAATTGCAGAGACTTTTAGGTTGTTTAAACTATGTCTCTGATTTCTTCCCACATTTAAGACATATGTGTGCACCATTATACAAGAGACTTAGGAAGAATCCAGTCCCTTGGACAAACGAACATATTTCGATAGTTCAACAAGTCAAAACTAGAGTCAAGTCATTACCTTGTCTAAATATCCCTAACCCAGCTGCATACATGATAGTAGAAACAGATGCATCTGACATAGGGTATGGAGGCATTTTAAAACAAAAGGTTGAAGCTCAGAGTTAAGAACAATTAGTTAGATTTCATTCTGAATTATGGCTCGATCCACAACAAAATTATTCTACTATCAAAAAAGAAATTTTATCAGTAGTGCTTTGTGTTTCCAAATTTCAAGATGATTTATTTTACAAAAAATTTCTTCTCAAAATTACTTGCAAATCTGCAAAGGAAATTTTACAAAAGGATGTAAAAAACTTAGTTTCTAAACAAATATTTGCCCGTTGGCAAGTAATTTTATTAGCTTTTGATTTTGATATTGAATTTATCAAAGGCACAAGTAATTCACTTCCTGATTTCCTTACTAGAGAATTCTTGTAGGGAAAGAGTGATAAAATTTTATATTTGCAGGATACACAACATGAGCACCAGCAAAAATCCCAAGAAAGACAAAGGCAAAGAAATCCGAAGAGCTAAAGATTATCAGCTCGAAGTTCCAATACAATTACCTACCTATAACCAATTTCAAGCCCTTACCAATTTTCCTCCCTTGCCTTACAAAACAATTTTGTTAAAACCACCCACAAAACCTGCCACTGACAATGCCTACTACATCCGTCATACAGAACATTTGTTTTTAACCAATTACAAAACTATACCCTTACCTGACATTATCAAACCACTAATTCAGCGTACCTTTGGCAAAAAACACTTTGTCACAGACAATCCACAAAAAACCCAGTAGTTCTACGTTCTTATCCTCGTTGACAACCAGTCAATTGACATTACCCATACCTATGACAAAATCAACCCTGGTTTTATTTTATTTTCTAAATGTATCATTCGAAATGTTTTAAGTACTCAAACATGGAAGAATCCATTTGAGGAACGAAGCTTTTCGATCCCATTTGCCCCACAAACATTCGACTACAATGATTATAGAATGGCCTGGTATCGTGCATTCCTGCACCACCCAGAAACCCATTTGTGGTTCTTCAATTTCCATGACACTTGCCCAACCACTTTCCCCATATAGTTTTACTACTAGTGGACATGGTTTGGTTGCTCCACAACAATACTGCCAAATGAAGCAAAAGAATGATGGACATTTTGGGAGAAGAATATCTCCCTCGAGGCCTATACAAAAGAAGTGCAGTTCTTCCGTACTTTCAACATTACCTGGATATTCAGTTGGAAGTACAGATTATAAAATCATCTTATGAATTCATTTCCACTGTCTATGGTTCGTATTTACAAAGTTTAATGGTGGAATGAATTTAAAACAAAATTATGTGGTAAAGAAAATGTAGAATACTTTTGCAAGACAAAAACGAAGAAGTATACTCTGCATAATCTCCATACATTCGAGAAGAAGAAGGAGATTGCTTCTGGGCCTTCAACCCCTATCAAAAGAGAAAGCCCATCTTCCTCCACCAAAACAAAGATGAAAGGATTGTCTCAAAAGGAACGAGACATCCTAGAGTTACTCAAAGATGATCCACAAATGAAGCAAATTTTCCTACAAAAAATTCTAGACAAAGGAGATGATTCAGACGATGAGACTGTTAGTTTAGCTGCTTCGTCTACCAAACCAAAACAGGCAGACTACCAGGATTCTCAAGATCCATTTGATCTATGATCCTGTGCAAAACAAAACAAAATGTCGGCAAGAAGCCACGACCTTTCGAGATAATCAAAAGGTGTGACTCTTGGCAAAATAAAAAGACATAACAGACAAAAGAGCCTATTAGAGTCATTTTGCTCTTGGCAAAAGTAAAGGCCATTTGTAGGTATCGACAAAAGTACCTTTCACTGTTCACCAACAACACCTCCATTTAAGTGAACAGTCCCTCCACTGACAAAAGTTAACAGTACGAAGATAAGGATGACTCACCATTAGTGCACCTTTTCTTCTAATGGCAGACAAATGGAATCTCCTTTTACAAAGCCAACAAATTAGCAATTATGAAGAGCACTTCCCACTCTTCTATTTAAGAGGACAGACACCCAAGGCAGAAGGCAGAGCGAATTACACCCACTCTTGTATTCTCTCACAGCCTTCTTTAAATTCTCTCTTGTGCTCTCTCTCTCTCTCATCTTCATATTCTCTCCCCTTCTTCTACAACAAAAGTAAGTTCTACAAATTCCTGTGTAAAGGTTTGTGTACAAAGTTTATTTTATTCAATAAAAGTTCTTTGAGTTTTCGATCCTACTGTTTCTGGTATGTACATATATATGTATATGTATATGTATATATATATATATATATATATATATATATATATATATATATATATATATATATATATATATATATATATATATATATATGTATATACATATATATAAGTGTATATATATATGTGTATATATATATATATATATATATATATATGTACATATGTGTGTACACACACACACACACACACACACACACACACACACACACATGCATATGTATACACATATACATATCATATACAAATACATATATGGGTCTGGCAAAAACTGACCCAATCAGAACCGCCGAAAAGTTTGGCTTTTGAATATGGTTCTCTTAAACTGAACCCGAAATAGACCGAATTTGAAAAATACATAAATGAACGGGTCAAGCATGACCCGAACCCGAACCCGAACCTGAACCCGAACCTGCTATCTTGATCTTAATACTATATCATTATTTTTTTATTTTTCTTTAATGTATCCCTCTTAACTATAATAGTTATTATTCGAATCGTTCAGAAAGACATTATGTAATTGTCACATTCTTTGCAAATTGAACAATAGTGCCTTTTCTTTCTTGACTTCATTCTCACAAAATAACATCATATGCAACTTGTAAATGGAGCAACATAAAAAAGGGGCATGAAATAGTTGAAATAACTATCTAGCATTAAGAAAATTAATTTAGAGTAAGCCAAATATTAAAAATGCTCATGTTGTATCTTTATATTTTTAGAAATGAATATATTTCATCATATTTTGAATAACGTTGCTTTGTAGTATTCTAAAATTTTGATACTGCAATGATAATTGCAATATGGTGTGCTACTCCAACATTCTTTTATTTTGTTCTCATTCTGATTTGTCTCAAACTATGACATTAGCATTAGGCAATGGATACACCTCTGTTTGTGTCAGGATCGTCCCACTAACAAATGCAGCTGATTAGGTTATATTAACTTGGTATTAATGGAAATATCGAATTATTAAATAGGTTATTAGCGGGCTAAATCGCTCTAATCCATTAACATATTTAGGTGGACCAGCCCATAAATGACCCAATCCGTAATTAACCTTATTTTAATATATGGGCGGACTCACCCAATCCAAACTGGACTCAATTCTTTGTGCACGACGTTCACGTTTCAATGAAAAGCTTGAACATTTTTGATATTCTTTTAAAAAATTACAATTATAATTTTTTTTATCAAACGCGGACAATTTTAAGCAATAAATATGTTGCATTTTTCATTTTAACGAAAGAGAAAAAAGTCACAATAGGCGCTGTAAATCCGTTATGGTGATCTGAAACCCCTAACACCGATATACGCTTACTTGTATTTTACTCGAATTCGAATACACCCGACATGTATTTTAACCGAACTTGAATACACCTGACACGTATTCAACTACTCACCTGAACTGATAGGCCTACACACACACACATATACATACATGCATGTATTTACATATATACGCATATGTATATGTATATGTATATGTATATGCATATACACACACACATACACACACACATATATTTATATATACATATATACACACACACATACACACACACATACACACACATATACATATACATATACATATACATATACATATACATATACATATATGTATGCGTTTACATATATATGTAAATAAATATGCATACATCTATATATATACAAACTTGCATATATATATATACATACATACATATATATATATATATATATATATATATATATGTATATATACACCCACAATACACATACATACATGCATACACACACATATACATATATATATACACACAAACACGCACATAAATACACACACACACACACACACACATATATATATGCACATACATATATGTATATATATATGTGTATATATACATATATATATATATATATATATATATATGTGTGTGTGTGTGTATATATTATATATATATATAATATATATATAATATACACATATCTATATATATATATATATATATATATATATATATATATATATATATATATATATATATATATATATATATATATATATATATATATATATATATATATATATATATATATATATATATATATATATATATATATATATATATATATATATATATATATATATATATGTATATATATATATATATATATATATATATATATATATATATATATATATATATATATATATATATATATATATATATATATATATATATATATATATATATATATATATATATATATATGTATATATATATATGTATAGTGGGTTATATATATATATAATAGTATATATATATATATATATATATATATATATATATATATATATATATATATATATATATGGTATAATAACCAAAAATTTTAATTTGGGTTAACTGTTTAGATTAGAGTTTTTGTTGACTTTGTCTTTTTATGTATTCATTATATTAGACTAACTCCGCTTGTTAATTTAGTGTACGAAGTTTTTTGATTAGTTTTGATAATTTCTCGGTTTATTGCGTGCTTTCGTGGAATTAGCAGGGTCGGATTGGGTGAGTGGTCCCAGTATTTGTTGAAGTTACTGTAATTGAGCTAGCCACGTTTAATGGTCTAGCAACAAAGCAAAAAAGGCGTGGGGGGTTGAATCAACCTATTTCACATGAAAACCAAGATAAGAGAAGGAGAAGTCCCTTTTCCTTCTTCTGGCCACCGCAAAGGGGGGGGGGAGAGACTGAGGGAGAGTGAGAGGAGACAACGGGATAAGCGGTGGTGAAGCCGGCCATAGCCCGACCATTGGTAGCGAACACGGGCCACCACCAAAACGCAGATCCCCCTGAGGCTAGCGCAGCATAGAGAGATGGGGAGCCAAAACCTAGCCACCACAACCCATCAAACACCGAGCGAGGAGAAAAGCAACAGTGGCAGTAGAAGAGAGGGGATCTGAATGGATATGCCCAAATCAGCCTTAACTAGCGTCCAATCGCATGGAATCAAGGTGGGTGATGCTTGATTCCCTAAAATACTATTAATTTACAAGATTTTACTATTAATTTGCAAGTTTTTACTTGTTTTTTTTCATGAATTGATTCGATTTGGGAGGCTAATTATGTGATTATGAATTAGCGGGCAGTAAAAGGATGGTCTGAGATTGACTAGACTCATTTAGGATTAAAATTGAATTAATTTCGAGGATCTTTGTCAGCAGTGTTGTGACATAGGAGCTTGGGATTTGGAGCGTTGAATTTAGTTATGGTGAAATGTAGTTTTTACGCCTGTGTTATGATCAGTTGACTTAGGATTGTCAGGTTATAACAGTGTCATTAATTCCCTGCAATTGCTTGGCCTGCTTGTTTGCACATTCTGCCTGGAGCAGAACTGAAACGGATGCGGCTGTTTGGTCAGACATAATGGTTTAGTGATGAACAGGTTCTATGAATCAAGGCAGGGGCTACCTCGGTGCAGCCTCGCCTCCCTTTTTGTTGGAATATATATATTGCTTATGTGAGTTTCATGGGTTGAGTCTCATGCTTAATTGTTGTAACCCTAAGTTATTCACAGTTGCCTATGTGTCTAACGATCTCTTACTAAATGGTCTGTGAAGGAAGAACTTTATTCGATAGAACCTTGCTTGATTTGTCTTAAATATACCCAACTATTTTTACAGTGTGAATTTGATTGGTTGAGTTCTTCAGGTGTCAAGCTTAAGGGTCCCTTGATTTACTATGTGACCAAAACAATGTTTCACTTTTTTAGTCGATTCGAGCTTAAAATGCTTTCTTAATTGCTTCCAGTGGTCGCTTAAATGAGATGTCAAGTTGGAAAGCAATTTGTTTTACAAACAAATGTGTTTGCAATGTGTTTGGAGGCATGCTTTGCTAAAATGAATGATTATATGCTTTCCATAAGTCGACTTAATGTTATTAAAGCACTTTAGCCTTCTTGAAAATGGAATCGGCATTGTTATGATGCAATTGGTAATTTGATGCAAAATGTGTTTAAAGTGAGATGCATCTAAAATATTTTGGGCTAAGAGGATAGTGCGAGTGAGCTCCTAGGGAGCAGATCTAGAAACGGTAATCCTAGAGGGGCCCTGACGAGGGTGGAACACAAGTTTAGGGAGCAGACCTAGTACATGAGAACTCTAATTGCTAGGGAATAGACCTAGAATTGGGATCCCTAGAAGATCCTAACGAGAATAAATGCTCACTGAGTAAGAAATAAGTTGATGCCCAGAAAATTTCTTACTCGTTATGAGTTGATAACTCATCATTTGAGGATTATGCTAGCGCAATGTTTGAAAATGTGCATGTGTCCTTTAAAAAAGCTTTTATGGAATTGCAAATGACCTTCCTATAAAGGAATGATTCTCTTATAAATGCTTAATGTGGTCTAAGCAAAGGTTCTAGCCTTTTATGTGTTAATTTCATTTTCTTACGAAAAGATCTCTAATGGGTGATATGAATTGAACTCTTCAATGTGAAGTGCTTATGTGTAACTAAACAACCTACTATTCTCAACACCTGGATTTAGCATGAGTCGGCTTACTATTATGTCCTATATGCTAATTGTGTGATGCTAAGTAAATGTAATATGTGGTTGCCACTGTTAAGTCATAAGAGTCATAGGTAAGGCAAGTTGAGAACTTTTATGCGTTGAATAAAGGAAGGAAAGGAATGCCATCTAAATTCTAGAAATTATTAAGGTATTGATGGATATGAGAGACCTTGTATGCTTATTATGTGATAGTGAATATCAAATTGTACGTGACTGCTACTTAAAAGTATTACGGGCAACTATTTTTTCTCAAGAGGTTAAGAATCACTCTATGAGCGTCTGGTAGCTTATGCTCTCTCTATTCCCCCTTTCTATATGTTCTTGAAAGGATAGGTAGAAGTGGGTTTGTATATGTCGAGTCCGAACTTCCCTTTCACGTTGGAAAGAGGAATTATATGTATATAGATATGTAAATTCATGACTTGAACGATGTAATATGATGTACTCATAGAATCTTATGATATGTAAGCTAAATGCATTGATTCATGTATTGATTATTGATTAGCGGTTGCCCTGAATAGGGAAAACCATCTAAATAGTTAGTTGTTTGGTGATGATTGGTGTTAATTATTTCTAGGTTGGAAACCCCGGTGCTCTGGATATGTGATCTGTTGAGCTGTATCTCTTATTCTTATTTTATTGAATTTTATAGTTGAATGCTCTTGGTATGTGGCCCATAAAGTTTTGGTCTCTAGCGTGTAGCCGCCGAGTCATGGAACATATTCTTTTTGTTTTATTGTTACAAGTACCTAATGTAAGGCTTTTAGCATGAGTTATGACCAGTTTTCAAATGGAACTCTGTCCTTTTCGCTCCAAAATTTTAAAATCATTAACGTCCATAATCCTAGGGGATAGGGGTGTTATAGATGGTATTAGAGCAAGGTCCTACGACCATAGGTTCTGACCTGAGTCTTGCATTTCATACAGCTATCTACGTATTCCTTGAGAGATAGTATAACGTCGTATATGATTAGATGGAAATGTGGTTCTGATGTACTAACTGATGCGACTGATTGATTATTGGGTGATTGGAGTAAACCGATAGACTAAAAGATTGAGCTACATGTTAGAATAGGAGGTAAACGACTTGTGTTTGCATTAGAAGCTAAGTGTTAACTCAATCAGTAATTGTTTTTGTACTTGTATCTTTGAGAGTTTAATTGAAAGTTCAAAAAATGCTTGGTCTTGAACTCAAAAGGAATGTTTTAATTCTAAGCCCATTCTTTGCCCTTATGTGTGTTTTGCTACTCGAGCCCTATCATGGAGTGAGCAGACATACTCAAAGCTGGTAGAGAAGAGGTTAGGAATCATTTAACCATTTTCCATTTTTTAAAACATGAAGATTATGAAGTGTTGAATTCTTTTGTAATGATTGAGTTAGGTTTTGCTCTCGTATTCGAAACCCGTATCTATTCTAAGGAAATGCATCGATTTAAATTCATGAGTGTGTGCCCTTATGATTGATTGAATGTTATTTATAGTATACAGATGTGGAGATGTATATATTACTAAATTTATTAATGAGGAACTATAAGAAAGTGATTAGATTGTTTTCGATGACTGAAGATCCTACTAGATGACACCTCCCTTATGTGAATGCTGAATTGTTTAAGGAAACTAAGTGGGATTTTCATATGCTTGCCTACCAATTTGGGTAATAGTGATGGGTTCCTGTTGACTGTTGCACAGGTGATATTCCTTGCATTATACACACTTGTCATTACCACTTGTACGTATTTCATCTAGTTACTTGATTGGTGGCCGGGTGTTGTTTATATGATACATTGTTTGCTTTTCACCATGCAACTACTATTGCTATTGAGTTACTCATGTGTTATGCTTTCTGTCATACAGGTTGTTATTCTTGTCATGAGGTTAGTAGTACTCTGTTTATGTTAAACTTCAAAATACCGAGGAAGAAAGAGGGAGGGAGAATGTGACTGACTATGGAATTGTTATCCACTAGAAGAAATGACCTATATATTACTAGTGCACTCCTAAGTATTCATGCAAAGTCGGAAGCTAGAACTTGCTAAAAGCAGACCTTCCTTATATACTATGAGACCTTAAAGTCCCCACGACCTCGATGGGACAGATTTGTCCTATGGACCATCTAGGCAGACCCACAAGGGCATTAATATCGCAGCCTTAGCTCGAAACAATTGCTAGTTGTTGACACTTATCTCTTTGATGAATTAAGTGCCCGCAGAACTACCAGTGAAGCGAGCCTTAGCTTGGATATTCCCTGTTGTTATCTAAAACACATCCTCCTGCTCCTACCACTGCTGCGTATAGCAAAATAAGTGGCAAGTTATCATGAGCATATAGAGTCGTTATTGGCCACTAGCTCTTAATCATTCTGGAAGAGCTATAAGGCTTATCTTTTAACCATCGGTTGTCACCTAGGGATTACAATTGCATATAAATGTCTAAGTAACCCCTCATGTAAAGACTTGGTTACTTAGGTGTTTTAAATTGTAAATATTGCACTGCGTGTAGTATGAAATGGTCATTCATATGTTCATCCGTGAATTGTGAAGTAACTGACTTTTTGGAGTTGTTTAGATTAAGTTGGTCAGGTATGTGGCTAAGTTGGATGAACAATTTAACTTATGTGATTTGTTACACGGTATGATTGTTGGGGTGTTCTTCGAACTCCATGAACCCTCTTATCTCATAATATAGTCTGAGTGGCTATATGAGCATGTATTTAATGCAAGATGTAGTGATTATGAGAGTTGCATCCACATATGCCCACCTTGGCATATGCTTAGCTTAAGGAGAAAGATATGCTAGTGCATCCAAGGTCCTATTTGAATTCTATGCTCTGAACTTGTCAGGTAAGTTATGTAAAATAACTATTTTGCATAACTAATATGAGGGCCATGGTATGAGGTGAACAAGTTGTCTTGTACCATACCTTGCATGATAGGCTTCATGGGAAAACTTTAGTGTTGTGCTTTTGGTAGTTGAGCTACTTGCTATCATTGATGTCATGGCGTTGTTCCATTCGTCGTGCTGTCATGCTACCACTATGCGTGCTAGTACTTTGTGATCTTAGAGACTTGCACTTACGTGAATGCATGAATATGACATTGCCTATGCACCTTATGTGAGTCGATGATGTGCTAGGTGCGCTTGTGGTTGCATTGGAGTCTTTATTGCATCACTTGGTCAATGAATTGTGAAACATGATCGTGATTGTGAATGATCGAAATACATGATATAGTCTGGATTAGTTGTGTTGTGTTATACACTTGTGATCTTTTAGTAAGGTCGCAAAGGGTCCAAAGTTATGTTTATGAGCATGTCATTGTACTCACATATTTTTTATGATGTGAAACTAATGTGTAACACCCTGAGTATGGCTTAAAAGGATCGAAGTGACAACCTATATCACCAAAAGTGCTTTCTTTTCGAGAAGTCCACTCTTAAGAACTCCGTAGTTAAGCGTGCTTGCTAGGGAGCAATCTTGGGATGAATGACCTATTGGGAAGTTTCCTAGCAACGTGTAAGCTAGGATGAAACACGCCGGAAAGGTTTGTTGTGATTTGTGAGGCCTGTCAACGATCCTTGAAGGTGTTATTGGTAATTGTCCGCCACCCAGAAGGGTGGCGGAGCAATTACAGATGGTATCAGAGCCGACCTGCGATCGTGAGCTGCGCCAATGGATGGAGAGCCCATGGACAGTCACATAATGAGGCAAAGATACTGGGTATGGACCGCTGGTCAAGAGGATTCGTAAGTCGGTCGGTTAGTGAAGCACAACGAGGACGTTGTGCGCTTTAAGTGGGGGTGATTGTAACACCCTGAAGGTGGTTTGAAAGGATCGAAGTGACTACCTATATCACCAAAGGTTCACTTTTCTTTTTGAGAAGTCCACTCTTAAGAACTCTGTAGTTAAGTGTGCTTACTAGGGAGCAATCTTGGGATGGGTGACCTACTGGGAAGTTCCCCAGTAGCGTGTGAGCGAGGACAAAGCACGTCGGAAAGGCTTGTGGTGATTTGTGGGGCCGATCGACAATCCTTGAAGGTGTTATTGGTAATTGTCCGTGACCCAGGAGGGGGTTAGGGCGTTACATAATGAGTTTCACATGGAGGTCCTAGAATAGAACCTTTTATTAGCTAAGCTGGTTGCCTGGACTATTTCATGGTCCTTTTAACTATGCACCCTCGCCAAAGGTTTTCTATTTGTTAATTACAGACGTAGGTATAATGTGAGGCATTTGCCTAGAAGTTGCGAATGACTGCCGTGCTAATCTTATGCTACTGGCCTTGCCGTATTCTGTAAACCATATGAACTAAAAGTCCCCTCAGTGACAACCTCCACCTAAAATAGCTATCACGAGTAGCTGAATGTCTTATCATGATATAAATGCATTATTTAATATAGGGACCATATGCTAAGCCAACCTCTATCTCGAAGCAACTCTACCAGCTCCTTTAGACAAGTCGTGCATAAGAGATGTATGGAACTTCCCCTGCCCGTTCGCCTATGCTCTTATTAGACCATTTTTCTCCAAGTTGCTTCTTCGCTTGCTAAAATAGCAATTCTATGTATTTTTCTTAGTAATTTGTATGCCATATATCTACAAGGTTGATTGATGCTACTTATTGTTCTTCACTTAGGGGTGTTGAGTCGTTGATTCTATGTGATGTCATTGTGGCTTTGGGTATTGGTTAAAGTCCCGTTGCTACTGACGTGATGTTATATGATGCTATATGATGTTTGTACTGCTCTGTTGTGCTACGGAAGCTTCCAAGTTGACTGACTTGGTTTAAAAATAACGTGAATCTCTCATGCTTTAGAATGAAATTGATTTAGTTTGCCTATCTTGGCTCAACCTTAGCACGCCATTAATTGTTAGGAATAAAAAGCCTTTAATTATCAGCTCGCATTCAAGCATAAGGTATAGTATCAGCTGCTATGCTGGTATTGGTTAGATTCAAATTGAAAGTTTGTGTTCACTTTAAAATAAGCTTGACATGGGTATCTACGGCAACCTATTTGCCCCTCTTCTATGTAATTTGCCATCGACGCCTTAATAGAATGAGTAAGCACTTGAAGAAGATTGGCAAAGAGAAGACTAGATAGCATAACCTTCTTTTTTCGATTTAAATGACACAATTAATTGTAAAGCAAGATTTTGGATTCTATTGTGAGTTATGTAGATTATGTTATGTATATGCCATCTCGTGTATGACTGAACTATGGACTTTGGAATTTCAAGGACGAAATTCTTTTAAGGGGGGAGAGTTTAATAACCCAGAATTTTAATTCAGGTTTACTGTTTAGATTAGGGCTTTTGTTGACTATGCATTTTTACATATTAATTATATTAGACTAATTCTGCTTGTTAACTTAGTGTACTAAGTTATCTAGATTAGTTTTGATGATTTATCAATTTATTGCGTCCTTTCATGGAATTAGTGGGGTTGGATTATGCTAATGACCTTGGTATTAGTTGGAGTTAGTGTAATTGAGCCAACCCCATTTTGTGGTCTAGTAGCAAAGAATAAAAGGGGAAGGGTTGAGTCAACCCATTTTCATGCGAAAAGCAAGAGAAGAGAAAGAGGAATCCCTTCTCCTTCACCTGGTCACCTTGAAGAGGGAGAGAGAGACACCGAGGAGAGTGAAAGGAGAGAGGGGGAAATGGCAGCGGCGAAGGTGGCGGTAGCCTGACCACCGGCAGCGAACGCGGGCTACCACCAACCCCATATTGCCCCTGAGGAGGGCACGGTGTCGAGAGATGGGGAGCCAAAATGTAGCTGCCATAACCCATCAAACATCACCACCACCACCACCACTGTTGGTGGTTGGGGTCGACGTCGATGACCATAGTAGGACCCAGGGAGGAGAAAAGCAATAGTAGCGGTAGAAGAGAGGGGACCCGACCGAATATGCTCAAATGAGCCCTAACTCGAATCCAATTGCGTGGAATCAATATGGGTGATGCTTGATTCCCTAAAATACTATTAATTTGCAAGTTTGTACTTATTTCGTTCATGAATTAATTCGATTTAGGAGACCAATTCTGTGAGTATTGTGAATTATTGCGCAGTAAGTGGATGGTCTGAGATTGATTAGAGACCCATTCGAAATTGAAATTGGATAATTTCAAGCATCTTCATAGGCAGTACTATGATAATGGAGCTTGAGAATTTGAGCGTTGAATTTAGTTATGGTGTAGTGTTGTTTTTATGCATGTGTTATGATTAAGTTGACTTAGTATTATCAGGATACAATAGTGTCGTTAATTCCTTGTAATTGCGTGGCCTAGTTGTTTGTACATTCTGCCTGGGAGCAGAACTGAAATGGATGCGATTGCCTAGTAGGACAGGATAGTTTAGTGATGAACCACTTCTGTGAATCGGGGTAGTGCCTACCCTGATTCAGCCTCGCCTTCCTTTTTATTGAATTATATGTTCCTTGTGTGAGTGTCATGAGCTGAGTTTCATGCTTAGTTCTCGTGATCCTAATTACTCAAGGTTATCTGTGTGTCTAACGACCTCTTGTTAAATGATCTATGCAGTAAGAACTTTATTCAGTTGAACCTTGCTTGATTCGTCATAGACATACCCAACTATTTTTACAGTGCAGATTTGATTGTTGAGTTCTTCAAGTGTCAAGCTTAAAGGTCCCTTGATTTGCTATGTGACCAAAATAATTTTCACTCTTTTTAGTTGACTCAAGCTTAAAATGCTTCCTTAATTACTTCAGTGGTTACTTAAATGAGATGTTGAGTTGGAAAGCAATTTGGGTTACAAATAAATGTGTTTGCATGTGTTTGGAAGCATGGTTTGGTAAAATAAATGATTGTATGCTTTTCATAAGTTGACTTGATTTTATTAAAGCATTTTAGCCTTCTTGAAAATGGAATGGCTGACATTTTTGCAATACAATGGAAAATTTAATGCAAAACGTGTTTAAAGTGAGATGCATCCAAAGTGTTTTGGGCTAAGAGGATAGTTCTAGTGAGCAGACCCAAAAGTGGGAACCTCAGAGGATCCCGACGAGGATAGGACACAAGTTTAGGGAGCAGACCCAATACATGAGAACCTTAATTCCTAGGGAATAGACGCAGAAGTAGGAACCCTAGAAGATCTTGACAAGGATAAACACTAAAAGAGCTGATGCCCAAAAAATGGTTTCTTACTCATTATAAGTTGATAACCACTCATTTAAGGATTGTGCTAACGTAATGTTTAAAAATGTGCATGTGTCCTTTAAGAAGGCTTTTATAGAATTACAA